>PVKZ01000607.1:0-229549 GCA_004027375.1 Macroglossus sobrinus | reverse complement strand
AGGTCAAATAGCAAAACAGAGCATGTGCAGGAACTGTAGAGATTTGTCTAACTGCAGCAGACACAAGGGCAGTCTCAGGTCCTGCAGACATCACAGGTGGTATGAGTCCACTGAGATAAAGTCTGGTAGTTTGGGACTAATGTTCAAGGCTGAAGCTACAAACCAGGGATGTGGAAAAAACAGCGAAAGCAACAGTAGCAGCAGCAAAAACCAACCAAGAGACAAGAAAGGCTCTATGTGCTCCAGGAGACCGGCTTGCCCTTGATGTACGCATAACTATTAATTCTGGCCTGAGCACCAGGACAGGAAATAACTGCTGGTGCTCAGGCAGTGAACTTTGATATAAATTAATACAAAATAAAAGTATGTATAGTCCTTGCAAAAAGCATATTCAAACGATTAAGAATCTGATTCTGAAAACTGTGACAACATTGCAAAGTAAATATTCTCAGACTCAGAAATAGAAATTAAGTTTAAAGATATGCCACAGTTAGTGAAAAAAATATTTTCATATGAAGTTTCAAAGGAACAAATTATTGAAAAGGACAAAATTTTTTAATTAATTTTTTTTAAAATTGAAAATACAGTGAGAGAATAATATAAATTATATATTGAATTATATAAAATTCTTGAAGCCACATTTGCTTATTTGGACAGCCTCCACAAAACACAGGAAATAGCAGAAAAAAACAAAAAAGCCATTGTATAAATTTTATTTAAAATTAAATTCATACTTAGATGAAGCTAATTTAATTTTCCTTAGAAAAAAATTGTTCTGCTTGGATTATCATATCTAGATATACTACATTTATATTTTGGAATAATTTATCATAAATTATCCCAATGTTGTAACAGCTTGCAAAATAAACTTATTAGCTCCAGTAACAGTTATATCAATAGAAAAGATCTTTTTCAAAATTAAAAAGTATTAAAACATTACTTATTATATTGAGATTTAACATTTAAACACCAAAATTTTGCATAAGCCAAGATAAATTGACATCATTTTAAATTATATTTATTGAAAATGAACTTGTTAAAAGTATACATTTTTGATGACCTAATAAGTGAATTTGCAATGACTCAGAATAATCTTATGATAAATCAAGATATCACATTAACAAAACATTGTTATTTATTGTAGTACAGTTACGAAACCAAAATATTATTTTTTGAATTTTTAATGCCATTGATAAGGAATAAAATGTTTTAAGAGAAAAAGCCTTATATTTTAGTGTCTCTCATGACATGTTTTTCCTCTTTTAGAAAAAGGACCCCCACATTTTATTTTGCACTGGGCCCTTGTTAACTATGTAATCAACCTTGAGTGCAGCTAAAAGAAAATAATCCCAGAAAATCAGGTGGCTGCACTGTCATAGAAAAAGAAATGAAGGTTTTATTATTACTCAGGTACAGAGAGGCCAACAGATCAGGAGACAATTGCCATTAAAAAGGTAGTGTGGAACTCTCAGTGTCAAGAGGAGGGGGCGCATCACGCCTCCGAGGCCACAAGAGGGCACCAAGAGGTGGAGAGGAGGAGGAAGTGAGGGGACCTGAGCAAGAGCCTGCAATGGTTTCCGTGGGAACAAACAGGTGAGGCAAAGTATGCACGCAGGCTGCGGATTTGCTAGTTTTAACCAATTTCAGGGTCTCTGGGATTTTGCTAGTTTTAATGATGTTAGGGGCTCTGAGGCTCTCACCTGCTCCTAGTTGTCTGATACCTGGCTCTGGGTTGATTAGGGCAGAGGAATAGTGGCCTGAAATGGCAGTTGATCTGAAAAACTAACCTAAAAAAGGGGGCTGTTGGAGAATATGGCCTCTGGATTGGTTAGTTTGCACGTGAAAGGCACACTCTTCACAGGGGAGTCATTTGTTATATTTAGAAACTGGCTCTTTCTTGGAAGGACAGGCCCTCCAGAGTCAGCAAGGCTAGAGATGTCAAAATATTAGGAACACATGATTAACAAAAGGGTTTGGTGCATAATGACAAGCATTGGAGAATGCTAAGGACATGCAGAATCTCCAATGGATTTGGGAGTCAGATGATACGTATTGTCCTTTAAAAAGGACAATTTCTATAGTCTTTTAGCTGAGGAGAGAGGTGAAATTCAGACTCTTAAAGCGTAAACACATCAACTGGTTATTTAACCAAAATATTGTATACTGTGCAGATGTTGCAAGGAAGTATAAATAATGAGGATCAGGAGGCAGGTGTACAACCTATAAGAAAAAGAATGAATTGAAAAGAGAATATTACTATTCAAGAATAGAGGAATATAAAAACAAATTATAGATAATTCTGATATTAATGATACTAAATATATTTTAGGATGACAGGCTTGAAAGGGGAGTGTTATAAAGCAACATAGTGGCAGTAAGAAAAAGAATAAAAGTACTTTAAAGGAAAAAGCTGCCTGAAAATAATTACATAGTAGAATTAGCTTTTGAGGATGGATATGTAGAATAAACAGAAGTTTGGCAAGTAAAAAAGACTGGCTAGACTAACATGGAGAACCAACAGAACAGATGGATAGCATTGTGTGATTGAACCACATCTATTTCTATAGTACTAGATTATAAATTGAAGGGTAAGGAGAGTCTAAAGATTAAAAAAATAGGAATGAGTAAAATTTTAAAAGATATCCTGTGTTAAGGTAAGGAGTTTGGAATTTATCTTCTGAGTAGTAGAAGTATATTGAACATTTTATTAAAGGTAATACATTTTATTAATGGTAAAATATAATATAACAAATAATTGAATATATATTTTCAAAAATTTATTCTTGAAAATGTATGGAAGATAAATTTTAGAGGAGCAAACATCTGTTGGAGGCTACTGAAAACTAATATACTGGCACACATTTGAAAGGAAAAGGAAAGGATACATTCATCAATTGAACAAATATTGATTGAGCAATGACCATATGACAGAAACTGTTTTTATAATATACATATACTCAGAAAAAGCAAATGTAAATCTATTCTTATAAGATTTACATTATGGTAGCAACAGTATAAAACATAAGCAAATTAAATCTCAGGTTATTTCCAAGCTACAAAGAAAAATGAAGTGCTTCTGTTAAATATTCAGAGAAACCCTTCTCAGTACAGGATGACTTCAATTTTTAAAAATGTTTTAATGCATTTGTGCGTTGACATGAGCATTGGGATAATCCTGTGGTGTCAGAAGTGCAAGCAGACCTACTAAGGAAGCAATAGAGCTCAAGGGTATATACACTGCTCTCAGGTGTTCTGAAGCCTGAATTTTAAAAGATTAAGGATATTGGGGATGAAAGACAAGGATCACTTGCTGTAGAGAGTTTAGCAAGCTATTCCATGGTATTGCTGCGTCAGCATCTATTTTGTTCATCCAAACAGACTTGTCTTAACCTAGGAACCCCAAAACACTACATTCAGGATTCAAACCAGCTGAGGCCCAGCATAGCCACTGAAGCCTCACCATTAAAACAGAAATGATACCTTCAGGAAAGGATTAACCCTTATGTCAAGGGCCTTTTCAAATTACAGAAGAAAGTGGCTCCCCTCATGTTTTGCCCCTTTTCCAGTTGCCATTGATGCAGTTAGTGACACCTGCACTGCCGGCTCCTCTAACAGTTTGGGGATCCCTTTGGGATCAACAGTCAGACTTGGAAAAGAAGTTCTTCACTGATGGCAGTGCCATCACTGTATGCAGTGCAGCCCTCTGGAAAGCCACAGTATATCATCCTGCTAGCAGCAGATCCCTTGAGGAAGGCTCTCTTGGCTTGACTCAACAGGCAGAGCGAGGAGTAGTGTGCCTGGCTCTATGACAGGCTATAAAAATGAGACAACCAAGGGAACACATTTTTACAAATTCCTGGGTGGCAGCCAATGGGCTTGCAGCCTGGTCTGGACATTGACGGCAGGATGATTTCATGATTAAGTAAAAGCTTCTCTGGAAATCTCCATTTGGAAAGAGATAGTCAACTCACATACCAATCACGGTCATTCATGTCTCTGCACACACATACCAACAAACCCCAAAAGCGCATTAAAATATTATAGATTCTATCTAAATTACACACCTGTTCAAAGGTCTCTCATGAGCTACCTTCAAAATACCAGACACAGCCCAGACACTAATATTCCTCCAAAGATGCCATTCCCTACTAGCAGGTCATGTGGAAATGACAACACCCTCTAATTTGGCATATAGATATGGCAACCCCCTCATCGCAGCTGTAAACAAAGTGGTAAATAGCTGCCCTCTTTGCTCCCAGACAACACTCTGGAAGGCTCCCAGGTCGGGGCACATACCCTTGGGAGACAGATTCTACTGACCTAGCAAATCAATTTCACTGGGCCACTGCTGCCCTCTTCTAGAACTATTAGGTATGCAACCACCATCATAAATACCTTCCTGGGATGCCTGCTGGCTGCTCCCTCCAGAAACATTGCTTCCCATCATGTAATCTCCTTCTTAACCAGTTGTGTGTCCATCCCTGTTGGCCCACAAGACATTAAAGAGTCATATCAAGGTACTCATTTCACCTCCCAAATTATTCAGTAATAAACTCTGGAATATGAAATTTTGTGGAATGTCCATCTAGCTTACTGGCACCAAGCATCTGGACTTATAGAGTACACAAAGGCCTACTCAAAGACATGCTCCCTGAGCTCTTAAACAACAGGTGGTCTCCTAGATGAACAAAAATTTTTATCTCAGGTTCCAATATTGCTTTATTCACAGCCTTCAGGTCTTCAAACCCCCATACCAAATACCAGTCTTTTCCAAAGACACTCCTAGTACTTACAGACATTGTGTTCTCCTTTGCAAGGCACACTCCTAATGATCTGTTGGTGCTCTTTGAGATCTGCTCTACTGACAATAGAGACCATACTCGCAGTTCTTCCCTGAGCCAATCCTCTAGCATGTATACTCGAACTTAACACCAGGCAGTCACTCCTACCCTTCATAGGTATGCACCTGAGAAGGCCACCCTCTCCTGGACTGGCCTCTACCAGCCCCAAACACACCAATGCCACAGACATTATTGCCCCCAGAGCAACAGCACTTGCTGTCGGAGATGATTTAGAGACTCTGAAGGAAAGAAAAGATATAGCACATATTCAGAATGAGGTTAGCATATAATATATATTTAATAAATGGTTATTGAGTACCTAAATAAAGAAATAGTGAAGATGGGAGGGAAGCAATAACAACAATAATAATGACTCATATTTTTACTAGGATAAAAGACACAGATCCTCAGATTACAGAATCTAATTTATTCTAAGTGGGAGAGAAAATAAACCAAAAGAGCAAAATTATCAATAATTTTTATGATCTCAGTAGAAATATATTTCTTAAATATCTTATAAAAATACATAGAAAAAATAGTAACAATTTTAATTAAATTAAAAATAAGCCCACATAACTGTGTTCTTCAAAAGACTAACCTCCAAACTGGAAAATATCTGCACACATAAAATTGACAAAGTACTATCCATGATATATAAAAAAATATTTAATTAATAAGAGAATGATATCTAAATAAAAATATGAGCAAAACAGTGAATGGTATATTCTCAGAAGTAAAACAAACAAAAAAGATGATCAACTTCTTAGAATTAAGATAAAAACTACAACTAAATTAAAATATAATTTTATACCTATGAGATTGGTAAAATTATAAATTAGACAATATAAAGGATTACTTAGGATGAAATGCAATGAAAGTGATTATACACTGTTGGTGAAACCACAGTCCAGCAACCTCTCTCTTACAAATATATCCTTGAAAATTCTTGCATACATGAACCGGCATATATGTTTTCAGCAGATTGTTTATAGTACAATATTCTGGAAACCCTTCAAACATCTAGCCAGTGTAGAATAAGTAAATTGTGTTACACTTAATTGTGGGGGACAATTTTTTATGTCTTTTATATTTCTCACATCTTGTGAGGGAGGCACTTACTACTCTTTGTTCTGGACTATCTTTTTAAGAATGTGTAGCCAGAAACTTTGGAATGTATAGCATTTCCCTCTGGAACGAAGAACAGATTTGCTTACAGCTGTGAAAGAGAGACAGAGAGAGAGAACTTCCATCCAGAGCAAAAGGCAGGCTTACTTACTGTCCAGAAAAATATCTCCCTGTGCATTTAAGAACAAGAAAGCTAATTACATGAAATATTTGTGTTTCATAATCTCAAGACCTCTTCCTTGTAAGCCATGCACTGTGCATACAGGTGTCACCCAGCCCTCTTCTTATCACCCTGTGGAACCTGGGACTGGTACTGGGAAAAATACTGATGCTCCTATTGTTATGTGTGAGTAACAAACTTTATCTTTGACTCAGGAGTTTCTCATATTTTAGAGGCATTTATAAAACTGACAGGCTAACTGGTTAGCCTACAAGTAGGATAAAATCTCTGACCTTTCAGAATTCTTGATATTCATACAATGGATTAAGTAATAGAACTTAATTATGCATCAACATGGATGAGTCATAAAATACTTTATTGTGACAAAAACATAGGTTATATAAAAGTATGATTCCTTTCATAGAAAATGGAATAGGTAATATATGGTTCACTTATACATACATATTGTGTAAACCTAAAAAGAAGGCAAGGCACAAATATCAGAATAGTAGATACTTCTATTAGGTGTGGTATAGGTAGGTACAATTTGTAAAGGGTACATAGATGCTTCACAGAATTTTGTCTCTCCTGTTGAGTTTTTATTTTATTTGCTTCTTTAAACTCTTTATATTTTTACGTTCTTTGATATGTTTGATATTGTCTACATTTAAAAATATAAAGAGAACAGAGGAAAAGAACAGAAGGAAGACAGTTACAGAGGTTAGATAGGACAACAAAATCCTCCCTGATACGGTAACATTACCCTTACCCATATATCTTAAGAAATTTTTTATAAATCCTTGTGGCTCTCTTTGGGGAGGGGTATAGTAGGCAAAGGAAGAACAGCTGAAATTATCTTAGTTGGAACATGTTTGGTATATTCCAGGGACACCAAGTAGATAAGCATGGCTGGAATAGTGTGAGCAACTGGGAGAAATGTCAAAGATGCGTTTAGAGGGATGGTGGGGTGCAACCTTGGAGAGCCTGATGGGGCACTAAAATTTATTAAATAGAAGAGTGGCATGATAACATTGTATTTTAATCTCATGGCCGTTGTGCAGAGAATAGACTGGAGTCAAGAACAGAAAGAGGGAGACCATCTCAGAGATTACTGCAGTATTTCAGGTAAGAGAAAGTGGTAGTGTAGGCTAAGGAAATAGAGGAGGGTATAGTAAGAAAGGACAGTTGGGATACATTCTGAAGGTAGAACCAAGGGGACTTCCTGATGATTTCAATGATTTTTTGATGATTTTGATTTGGGAAGTTAATGGAAGAAGTGAATCAAAAATGCAAATTCAGAGGAAATCCACAGTCCAATTAGTTTGAAAGTTAGCATATTTAGAAAAAATGTTTCTGGTGTCTTCAAGACAATCACATCTGTAAATTTGCCTTATTGCTACTTTTAAAACAATTTGAAATTATTAGATATTTTTAATATCTCCTCCTCAGCCTACAGTTTTTGTTGAGGTGGTGGTGGTCCATTTATTCTGGTTGTTCTTTCCTTTAAAGTAAATTCTTATAAATTGCATTTGATTATTATTATATATGATTACTTAGCTGGAACAATATAATTTAACCAACTTTTGTCAAGAAATAAAAGAAATCAAATTATTTCTAGAAAGTATATGAGTTTAATTAAAAAATAATGTATTTCTGATTTTGATAGATTTTTCAAATATGAATTGAGCTAATTCATCTTCCAAAGAAACTGATAAGAACTCAGCAAGACAATCTAACCTTCTTCCTTTAGGATCCCTGGTTAGCTAGAGTCGAGTGAATAACTGGATGACAAGATGGATCTTCTCCTTCCCTCCTGTACCCACTTTACCTTAAACTTTTTGTTGTTTTCTTTTTCTCTTTCTTTTGTCCTTATTTCTGCCATCATTTTTAAGCCATCAAATGTTGGAGAGATTAAGAAGTGCCAGAATTTTGCACAAATGCAGTTAAGTACAGACACAAACTATGACTCTCTCTCAAATATATTTCTGAACTTCTTAGAAATGTGGATCAACAAATACCCAGTGAGTGTAGGTCAAGCAAAATAGGTCAGGAAATGTAAGTGAGAGAGATAACAGGTAAATAAACAGAAGTAAGATCCAGGCAGAGGTTATTCCTGAGTTGCTTCACCTTAAATCCATCACCCAACACAAGGTCAACACTCAAACAAAAATCCTTAGAACTTTTTGGTTTCCAATAACATTTTAAAATTTTATATAAGTATGAAGAAGTAATGATGGCCATATTGGTAAAACTCCTGTAGCTGGCTTCCATTTATCAGAGAGCACAGATTTAAAAGTCCATTACAGGAGGAATACACAAAAAGTTTCCTACATCTATGTACTGAACTGTACCTCAAACCTTGAAATTGTGTCTATTATACTCGTGTTAGTATCACTAGTATCACAGATGTCCTCGAAGTGCTTTTACTCTGAGAAAGAAATCGTGCTAATATCCGATAAGAAAAAAAGTATTAATCTAAAAAATTAAGAATATTACATTGAATATTTTTCTTGCTTTTCTCTGACATTTTGAAAATTTAAAGCCTTTTTTTGTCATTTAATAGCAAATGAAAGGCTCTAATGATATTAATTTGAATGTGTTTATCTTTCCTTTACTATTATATATATTATTTTTGAATTATTTACTCATAGCCTTATAATTATGTTTTCAAGCTTCATCCTCTCTATATTCTTTCTAGACTAAGTTAAAATAAATTAGCAAATCATTGTTTAAAAATTACAGGTATATTTTATAGTTCTTCCAATAAGATTCAATTATCTATACCTCTCATCTTTTTAGCATATAAGCACGAAACGCTTTTTCTTTCAAAGATACAGGATATTCATTGATATAAATAATTAAGGTAATATGTCATTCCTAACTATGAGTCTAATTTATAAATCATTTCATCTTAAATAATCAAAAAGGTGCAGTAATAGCTCTAACACTAGTGCTCACTGTTCTGTCTGTGTGCTTCACTTTCTGCCCCATTCTGATTCTGCTCTCACCATAAATCTCATTCATTAAGTTTCTAGATCCAGTGTCCTGGTGCTCAAGGCTCAGATGACCTTATCTACTGTAATCACGTCACACAGCATCTCTGCTAATAAACACAGTTCCCTACAGTATTGTCTATGATGTATAGTCATCATCTTCTTCAAACATCTAGCAAGTGTCTTTTCTGTTTTAGCCCTGACTGGGTTAAACTAATAATGTTAAAAGAAGCATATGAAAAGTTAAGAAGAAAAGAAAGATATTTAAGTTCTTATAATTGGTTGAAGTTTATACAGGTGACATTCCAAGAATAGTGTGCCAGATTCTTGAAGAGGTGTAGGGAGTTAAAGTTAACTAATTTTATGCCTCAGAATTCTTGGTACAAAAAGAAAAGGAAGAAAAAGAGTGAGAGAAAACATTTACTTTAGTAAGCTTGAATCAAATACTGCTCTCTGGACATCCTGTCCATTTCTGGAAGTTTGATGTGGTTAATAAATTCAGAAGTCAATTCTGACTCCTAGAAACCAAAGCAAAACTCAAATGATTTAATCAAATCTTACTGATTTTTCTTTCCTTCAAAGACAGATTTTCAGTGAATTGAAGGTTTGTGGTATTGGAGGAGTACAGAAGAAACTGAGAAATTTGAGGAGAACTGAGAGATATATATATAGAGAGAAAAATCTGCAACCATCAAATAAAATTTTTAAATCTTCAACCACATTGGTGGAATGATGATATTAATAATGGTATTCATACCTTGGCCTCACATAATTAACTTTAAAGATAGGGCTTTGATTTAATGGCATTAGTCATTTCCTTTCTTCTGAAGTTGCGGGAATTGGCTACAAAATCAAGATTTAAAAAATGTATAGTAAAATGGTCATTTTTCTTAATATACCATTTAATACTTTCCATTAAAGATATAACGTTAACTATAAAGAAGTGTTGTTGGCACAGGCAGTGAAAGATATAGTCTACTAACAGATTGCAATTATTTTAAACCTTTCCATGAAGATTTTACATGTTGACAAAGTAGTAATTAAAGCTATGTGTACAAGGTGAAGTGCCTATTGAGTGGGACCAGTTAGAAAGAAGTTCAGGTGCACACACTATACAGGCATTGAATTGTTGATCAGGCAGGTCATGTTGCAACATGAGATCAAACACACATGGTTTCAAAGCACAGCTGCCCCTCATTTGGATGCTGAATAGGATGCCATCTGTCTCTTGGGTTGCTTTGTCCTTTGCAATGTAACATCAATTCTATTCTTTTCTATATTAAATTTATATAAAGTCATAAATATAGAAAGGAATTTCTATGTTTTCTTTTATAAAACAAGATGCCCACTGGCTTCAATTATATTTTACTTTAAATTAATTCAACTGTTGAATTTTTAAGGTATAAAATAACATGAAGGCTAAAATGATTGCAATAGAATCTACAAAGATTTGAAACGCTTTTAACTGGGGTGTCCATTAAACTGACTTGTCCCTCGCTTCGCTTTTCTATCTCTACAGGGTCAGTAGAACGTAAAGCTTGAGAGTTCAGCCCTTGGAGACAGATGGTTTGCCTTTAAATTCCAGCTCTGACACTTATTAGTTGAATGAAATGAGGTAAATTATGCCTCAGTTTCCTTTTCTGTAAAAATGAGGATAAAAAGTATACCTATATTATACTTTTTATATTATTATAGGTATATTATAAAGACTGTGAAATACTTGGATAGATACCTGGCTAATACTCTAAACTATTTAAATGTTTCTATTATTATTGTTTTCTGCCAAGATTCGTATGTAATTGAAATAAAAATAATTAAGTGATCAGACTTCTCACAATCAATCTATAGTGTCTATTTTTAAGAAAAAATCTACTCTGGTCTTCTGAATAAAGGAAACACAACTGAAGTACACTTGAGAGAGAGAAGCTTTCATTTCTCTGAGAAAATCTCAGTAATATAGTAAGTACATCAGTCTTTATGTAACTAAGTAGGTAAACCAGGTAATAAATATAGAAAATAAAAATATAACATGCTAAAGTAAATACAAAACTGTTATTTCCAATATAATAATACACCACTCATTATTTTACTTATATATGAGGGTTTAAGGTTATAGATACTGACTAGAGAATTAATTCATCTAAATATGATTTATTTTGTTTAACATTGTTTTAATGATACAGCACTATATTCCTCATTTTCAGCTATTGTTTTACATATAATCTACAATGTTATTTAGCTAACAGTATGTTTTAAATTTATTAAGAAATCTCACACGCGACTATAAAATTAGTCTATTAAATTAAATATATTTTACAGAAATAGTTATCTGAGAATATTATTTCTTTATTGAGAGAATATTCTAATTTTCTCATAATGTGTAATAAAGCACCCTAACTTAGCAGTATCAGATTCTATGGGTCAAGAGTTCAGGAAAAGCTCTGTGGGTTGGCTCAAATCCACATGTTTGAGACTTTAGCTGCAGGCTCAAACAGCTGGAAGTATCTCAGATAACCAGAGACCAGGATTGTCTGAAAGCTTCTTCACTCACATATCTGATGCCTGTGTGGGGATAGCATGAAAGTCAGCTCAGCTATAATGCCAGTTGTTGTTCTGAGAGGAAACCTCCCAATAGGGAATATCTGGAAAGCGAGAATTCCAAGAGACTGACAGAAGCTTCGACTTCCTCTGACCTAGCTTTGGAAGCATGCAGCCTCATTTCTACCACAGCCCACTCAAAACAAGTGAGTCAGGAAGGCTATACCGGATGCAAAGGAAAGGGATTTGAGTCCACCACTTGATGAGGAAGTGGCAAATTCACATGGCTGAAGAACCTGGATGATGGTTAACACTGGTGCAGCCAGCCATCTTTGGACAATTATGAAACTGCCACAGGGAGCATATGACACATAAAATTATTATATCAGTTTTTGATTAAATAATATACACAGAAATTTATGATAGGCATATAAGAATAACAAGTTTAGTAAATCAATTCATATTTTATCTACAAGCAGAAAGTATTTCAAAAGTTTCTCTTAAGAACTCAGTTATGTATCTTAAGGTTCACTCATGACCTATTTAAGTAAATAATATTGTTCAAATAAGCATCGGTAAGGATATATTAAGTGTAGTTTTTGAAACTATGAATTAAGCTATATTTAATAAATAATTTTAATATGCAATATATATTATCATATATAAATTCTGATTATTTCCAAATCACTTTTGTTTAAATGAACATGATTGTATTAATGCTCTCTGGAAACTTAAATTATGTTAGGGGGTAGATATACAAACAGATAAATATAATACAGAACAATAAATATTTTAATTAGTTGTGCTATCCAAGAACTTTGAGAAGAGGAAAATAAAAATTAGCAGACAACTATAACAGAAACTCATATATTAATAGCTTTAAAGGACTATGGTAGATCAACTTTTTTTATTGGCCTAAGTCAGTCATATATAAAAATGTATATTTATATAGGATATGTAATAAAGTTTAATATAGATAAATAAATGATATTGAGTGAAAATAGTAGAATTTTTTCTTCTTTTTTTAGAAAGGCTAATAATGAATATTAATTTTATATGAGATTTGAATAATTTGATATTGTAATAAAGAAAGCAAACTAAAAAATACAGTTTTTAAGTGTCTGTTTACTAGTTGCAGAAGATACAAAGATGAATTATGTTGTTTATTTATATAAGAGAAATTAGTGAAGTAATTTGCTATGTTTATCAGAGGTTGAAAACAGAATAAGAATGTGAGTTGGTCTCAACTCTTTCCTCACTTTTGTTTTCCCAAGAAATAAAATAAGTATGCATCGAAATTCATCTCTGTAGCTAATAGCCAAAATTAAGTTTTCCTAAAGAAGGAAAAGAACTATGCAAGATGAATATTTTTTTCTTTTTTGAGTTCATATTTCATGTTTCTGAAGTACATATATTTCTGAGATAATTTCCAAACAGCCATGTTCTGGATATCAACATTTGAGAAAAGATATCTATAATCTCAATCAAATGTTGATATCACCACTAGTGATTCATTTTTTTAAATGATGTAATCTGTCAGTTGTTATTTTTCTATCTTATGGCACAATAAAAATTTTTATTCAAGAAAGACTTCGGGGAAGAAAAAATACCTCATATCAAAACTTGTTTTAAGACTTTCTAATGGAGGCACTCTAAGAGCAAAGGCATATTTTTCTTAATTGTTTTTATGTAATACAATTGTAATCATTAATCTGCTCTGGATATATTTTCTCTTAAAAGTAGCAAATGGATCGTGGTGTCTAATATAGGTGTTAATGATTGAGTGATATAATGTAATCCTGGGAAGGACTCTCCCAGTGCTGTCTCATTAACCAGATGACCTCCAGACATTGTCAGTGCAACCCAGTCAAGGTGATTGATCACCAGAGAACAGAGGTTAGTAACTCTCCCCCAGGTATTAATGTATAGAATCTTCACTTACCCCCACTCTCAGGCTTTTCCAGTAAAAGATTGATTTATTATGCAGCTTCAATGGGGATTTGTCAAATTCTTAATCAAGGAATCCTATATTGCCACAAGTAAATCAATGACACTCTCTGGTAAAATGATTTTTATGGCACATGAAAACATAACTCTGTGTGCAGGTACTATTTTGTAACATCAAAACATGTTCAGATAACAGTGAAGCAGAGATGAACCAATGAAAAGAAAAAACAACACACCCATTCTTTAACAGATGTTATTGTAAAGTAAAATGCTTTTTGTTATTTCCTGGGAAGAATCAACACAATTCAAAGCTCTGGGATTTGATAAAAGGCAGCACAGAAGGCAGAGGTGAAATGACTAAGGAAGAAACATACTGTAAAGACTGAATGTTTAAGGTATATATAAAGAAAATGATGTGGAAAGAAATCTCAGAACCTGACTGTTTGATTACCTGTCCTGTTTAAATGCCAGTCTCCAGGTATGGGGTAACTAACAGGTGCTTTGTTGATTTCATGACATATATTATGCTTGAAATTCAATAGTCAATGGTATATCTTATGCTAATGATCAGAATTCTCATTATTTGCTAAACCATATACTAAATAATGTTGATTTAAAATAATGTAAATAGTGCAAACTAAAGATACCAAATTTTCATTACCAGACCAAACAAACCCAAAATTCTTCTGTTGGCTTTTTACATATAGGAGTATATTCCTCACTTCTCAAAATATATATATATATTTTTTTAAATAGGTAAACTATCTATATTCTCATTAGGGTTGATTGTACTTCACTAAAGAAGATATACTGAAGTCCTAATTTCAGTACCTCAAAATGTGACTTTATTTGGAAATATAGTATTTGCAGATTTAACCAATTTTAAGATGAAGTAGTTAGGGTGAACCGTAATCCAATGTGATTGGTGTTCTGAGGCAGGGTGGGTGGTAGGTGGAGAAAGAGAGAGAGAGATTTAGACAGAACACAGAGAGGGAAGATGATATGAAGACAGCCAGGCAATAAAAGAGGTAGAGACTGTACTGATGCAGCTGAAAGCCAAGCAATGCCAAAGATAGTTGGTTACCACCAGCAGATAGGAAGAGGCAAGGGAGGAGTCTATCTAGAATTTCAGAGAGAGCTTGGCCTACCAACATCTTGAGTTTAGACTTCTAGCCTCTAAAACTGAAAGACATTAATTTTCTTTTGTTTTAAGTCACCTGGTTTGTGGAACTTTGTTATGGCAGTCCCAGTAAACAAATATTTTCTCTGTGATATGTGCACAAGCCAGCCATTGCCCTAGGGTAGACAATTGTCATCTAAACCAACTAGATACATGCAAGTATTACCTCCCAAGGTTGAAGAAATGGAAGCCACAGTGCACTGAGTTAGAAGTTATGTGTCATGGACAGGACTGTCTGTGTGTGGGAAATAAGTGGATGAAACAAAGCTCATAACTTTCTTTATAAGAAGAGAATATAATCACACCTCAATGATGGGCTTTTATGAAGAGGAAAAGAGATGACTCGTATAGATAAAATAAAATTTTACATACAGCATTAAAATCCAGTAATCATCTGAATGTTTATTTGTTAGAAAACAAAACTAAATTTGTGATTACTGTTTCTGATATAGTGACATAAGCAATGTCGACAGTTTCTTCACAAAGCCAGGATTCAAAATGATTCAAAAACCTATGCAATTTTTAAATCACCAAGATTGCACCAAGTTTCATGTGTTTAATATAATGCTCTTAACAACAATTCATTTGTTTAAAGGCATCAAGTATGACAAGAAAGCAGGGAGAATACTCAGTAATACCAGAAACCGGTCTTTTCACTGACCAACTTGTCATTAGTTTGTAACTAAAACTTGTGCTTCAAGGTCAAACACTACATATAAAGTAGAAAGTGCCATTTTCATTGCAAGAAATATTTTACTGTAACGTTCCTTTAAAGAGGTCTCATTATCTCAGAAGAATAACTTGACTTTAAGGAAATACAAGAATGTTTGAAAAAGACTTGTAAGTTTTCTTTCCTTAAATATATATGATGACCATATAAGTCCTCTTGATAAAACAGTATATGTTAATCAATCTCTCCTACATTTGAATATGGGCTTATATTTATAGAGTGATCAGTACTAGCATTTTACAGTTCCTAATGAATCTCTTACAACTGCTAAACTTTGTATTTTCAAAATCATTTCAAATCTAAATGATCATATACTTACAAATGTACGTCTTTGTATCCAAAGAGTTTGGACAATTGACTTGTGTACCACTTGTGTGAATATTTAGATTCATCAGAATCAGAAACCATACATAATAGATTTTATCATAATACAAATTAAAAATATCATAATATGAGATATTTTCTTTGGAAAATATAGCCTAATATGAAGGGAAAAGCAAATCGGCATTTTATAATGACTTAGTCCAAACTCATTAAAAGTGAATATTGCTCTTATCACAAACATAAACAGTTTTTGAAATCAATAGTCTTAAAGAAGTTCTTACTTCAGTCAAAGTAGATTTTAGTGGATCTTATTAAAAGTGAGCAAACAATATCCTTAAATAATCTACCTCAATTATAGCTATCTAAAGAAAGCAATAATGTGAACTTAAAATTTGCACAAAATTCTAAGCAAAAAGCTTTTGGATGCATATGAGAGAATATACTAGAAGAAACTCCCTCTCAAACTTAGAACTCCCCAAAAGAAATTATTGATTTGCCTTGGGACAATCTCCTTTCAACACAGAGTTTCCTTTCATTGAATGGATGTCCTTTGAAGTCAATTAAACTTGGGGCTGGTGCTCCCAAGACTGCAAGCACTTTTATAGCTGAAGGCAACAACTATTTGACAGAGTGACATGGAAATCAGACTCATGATGTGGAACACTATTTCTACCTTCAAGTATGTAGGAAATATAAAGTAAGAATATTTATTTGATATTTAAAATTGAACTGTTTCAGAGCTTTGGAGAATAAATATATAAATTTAACTGAGGTTTTCTTAACTTTTTCTCAGTTCAGGCTTACAGAGTTTTGCTCTATTTCCAGCTGCCAGTCCTCTCACAGATAGTGTTAATGCCTAAATATGGGTTAATGCATCCGTTTATCAAGATGAGAAACTTCAGTTATTTGAGAAAAATCTTTGAGTGTACCAGTTTGACAATTGTATAAATCTGGTGATGAGACTAAACTACTAATTCATAATAGCCTTTTGTCACAGCATGGTCATTATGTAAACAACTTTATTCTAGGAAAGAGAGAATCTTTTTTAAGAATTTACCCAGATCCACAAAACATAATTCACAATTAAATAACTATTAAAGTTGAAAAGAACAAATTGAGTTTATATGTATAAACTTCTTAATGACAATTAGTTGAATAAAATATAAATGTCTAACAGCATATTTTAATATTTCTGTTACTCTAAATTTCATAAAAACAGAATACTTTTGTTGCCATTTATTTATTCCTTTAACTGTAGATACTATCTTTTAATTTCCCTCATGAAATGAAAAATATAGATAGCAAATCGCATATTCACTTTGGCTAATGATGTAACTTTGCTCAAACTATGTTTCCTTTCTCTTAGGTAATGCAATCTGACATTCAATACTGAAATTAGGTTTAAAAGCAAGTTTTAAAAATAATTACCTGGGAATCAGAAATCTTAAGAATCTATTAGAGAATAATCCATTAACAAATTTACATATTGTTATGGGAATAGTTGGTTTTTCTTCCTGCTCATCTAGATAAGAAAATACATTAAAATTCACATTCATCAAAATGTAAATGTAAGTTTTCATTTTAACATTAAAATCACTTACAGAAAATAGTTCAGGGCTCAAAGATTTCAGCTAATTAGTGATCCCATATTTATTTTTATTTCCTTTACTTTTTTTCCCAACATTAAAAAATGTGACTGAGTCATCTAGCCAAAGCCATTTTAGCAGATTTTCTATGCATTGAAAGCGCATTTATTTCCACTTCCAAGTTGGAACAAAATTAGAATGTTGGTAACTTAAGGTAAATACTTGAGAAAATTCAGATGTGATATCAGAAAGCACTTTTATTTAATGAAATAAAAGTTTCATTTACATTGAAGCTCTTCCCTTAAGCACCATTTTTCCACATTCTCCTGGTGGCTGCAAATGATGTCACCAATTGGTCCTTTGATTAGCTCATACTACTTCTGACATTTCCAAAGCTATTTTCAAGTTTATCAGGCAATTCCAAAGTGCTCGCCCAATGTGTAAAGTTCTATAATGTTTTTTTTTTCTCTCATACTTTTCAGGATTGCTAACTTAACAGCATGTAGTTTAAAATTCTCATTTAACTACTACTACTTTCTAGTAGTAGTACTACTACTCAAAGTGTGTAACATCTGGACCATAGCAGCAGCATCACTTGGAATTCTGTTAGAAATGTAGCATTTCCAGCTACATTACAAACCTACTGAATCAGAATCTGCATTTTCACAAGACCCCTGGGTAATTTTCACACATTTGAGGTTCGAAAGTTCTGTTCTTGTGCAGCAAGTCACCCTCCTTTTATACCTCTATTTTTTTTATTCCCATCTGGCAAAAGTAAAATAAAATTGGGTCTACTAAATTGTATACCAAGAAGGTCTACTCTTCAACATATTTGTAGATTTATTTGTTGCCTTACTTCTCTGTCCTATCCTCTAGCCTATCTGTATTGTTCATATCCAAATTCTCTTCACTTATCAGGCAGTGCATCTTCTTCCTTTGCTACAGGCCCCTCATTTCATCTAGGTTGTAACTCTTCTGTTCTGCACCATTAGCAAACGTGCTTTCATTAACTAATAATCTTCCAAAAATTTATAGAATTTTTTTTACACTGATGATCTTTCCATTCTCTCAGGATTATTATGGGCTTAGATCACTTAAAATTATTTTTCTGTATTAACTAAGTCTCAGAACATAACTATACAACATCCTTTACTCAGCATTTCATCTTGAATTAAAAAGCCTTTCATCCTCCATTGACATAACTCTGATTTTATTTCTATTCCTCACATCTCTATCTTCATCTTACTCAGTTTCTCAATAATATTTTACACAGTATTTATCTCCTTTCTTTCTCCTGACTTTTCTCATAATGGCCAAGGTTTTAGTATTCTCCAGTTGCCAAATACTGCTAAACTCATGGCTTTTGTCCTTTGTCTCTCTACCATGGATGATGCATCTAAGGCTATATGGCTTTAAGTATGAACCAGGTCCTCAAGACTAGAATTTCTGTAAATTTTCTAAAGCTCTTCTGAACTCTAAACATTTTATTTAACTAGATAATTTATAACCTCACATCAATGTGTATTAAGTAATCTTCTGACACAGAACATATCTGAAAATAAAGTCTTGATTCTTGCTTCTATCCCCATGTTGTCTATTCATCAGTGTTCTCCAGCTCTGAAAATGGCAGGTCACATATCCAATTATTCAAATAAAATTCTCAAAGCCATTCTTGACTCCCTCCTTGCCTTCACTCTAAACATTCAGGTCATTAACAAGTTCTTTGATAAATATTTTGAATTTGTTCATTTATTTTTCTTCAATTTATGACTCTAATTCAAGACACCATCACCTTGTTTTAAAACTACTTCACAACTTATTAACTGGTCTCTCTGCTTCTGTTGGGGTACCTTGTACCCCAAAACCCAGCCTCTACACAGTGACCATTATAAAACATAATTCAGCTCATGCTATTTCCCTTCATAAAAGAGCCCAATGATTTTTCATACTTATTATCAGCATTCATGATATAATCTTAGGCATTTTGTGAACTACTGTTTTGATACTCACTGTACCTCAAAAACATAGGCTTCCTTTCTTGTCATTCAGTTCCCAAACTCTCTCCTGCCTTACGGTCTTAGCATTCTTTCCCTGGCTCTTTGTGTGACTGGCTCCTCTCACCACTTAGTTCTCAGCCCTAATATCACTTCCTCACCTTCCCTTGCTACCCAAATAAAGTACTTTAGTTATCCAATCTGCTCTTTTCACTCTCTGAAAGTAATTTATTACCTGGCACATAAAACAAGAGCAGTGACTATTCTGTCTTGTTCGGCATTTTCCCTTCATCTCCTGAAAAAGCATATAAGAATATTAAATGATCAATATGCGTTTGATACATGAACAAAAAGAAAGACAAATAACCTGTCTATACAGAGTTTATTGTTTAGTAGACAAAGAACCCAAGTATAGGTCCAGATAAAGTGCTATATAAATCTGGAAAAAAAGTAATTACATCTAAGGAAGACTGTATGAAGAACACTTATGCATTTAAAAGCACTACTTTTAAACATGTGGTCCTAGGACTTTGCACTATTTACGTTAAGGTTTAAGATTTAAAACAAGGTAATGTGCTACAGTGGAAAGCACCTGCATAGGATTCTGAGAAATTGAAATTTTTTCTATTCCACTACTTCATAACTGCGGCAACTTGGATTACTGTTTTACTTGTTTGACCTCTGTATTCTTTACTATAAACTGGGAGATTTATTCTAGTTTAACCAATCTAAGATACTATGAAGATTAATCTGCGATAATATATATATTTGCATAGATAGTAGATGGTGTCTGAGCCCCAGAGGGAGAGGCTGTGATTTACAAACTCCCCATATTTATTTCTGATTATAAAAATTATATATATATTTGATAAAGAAGAAAGAAAAAGTAAATTATAGAAAAAGTACAAAAAGTAAAACATCAACAATAATTTTACTATTTAAAAATATTACAATTAGGGTATAATTTATTTCTGGTCTTTTTCTGTATGTTATTATATTTGAGATCATACAGTATAAGTAGTTTTGTATCATTTTTTTCACTTAAGATGTCATGTAGATATTTCAATAGCTGCTTTTTGGAAATAATATTAATGGTCAGTATCACTGGATTATTAGTCTTTAGGTCTTTAAATACTTATGTGATAGTTATATCACTAGATAAGTGATAAGAACACATTAAATCCACTCTCCTAGCTCAGGAAATAAAGACTCAATCAATTTCCCAAAGATTAGTAACATATCACATCATCAACTCATTGACATTTGAGAAAAAACGTGCCTTTCCAGGCACTGCATTTCCAGGACAGCAAATATGTGGCGATGTGATTTGAGTCTAAAAGTATTCAACAAGCCCTACTGTTTATAATATGGCATTGCTGGGCCAGGACCTGAAAGCAACCATCTCAAGATTTTCATAAACTATTTTAAATATTACCTACCCAGGTAGTTTGGTCTTCTTTCAACTGTGAATTAAATATATCATTCAAAGGTTGTCTTGAGGTTTGATTTAAAAAAAAATAGTAAAAAAGTTCTATCACTTAAATAGTATTGAATTTTTAACATACCTAAAAACATGCTGGAAAAAAAAAACAAGGTGAAAATTGTCATTTTTTTCTTGAATGATTTCATAGTTTTTAAGTTGACAAAAGATCTTTAGCAAGCTCTATGAGAAGACATTTTAAAGTAATGGAGCTGTTATATGCAGATATCTGTTTCTACAAAGTAGAGATGAAAATATTTTCAAAATTGCCCAGAGAGTAGATTCCAACATTTGTTCCTTAAACATAATGAACATTTCACCATTACTATGCATCATCACTTCCCCTGCTGCTTTTATTTTTTTCTTTTTTACTATGAAGAAACCTGATAGTGCCAACATATATTAAATGCTATATGTTATCCTATTATAAATTTATACTAGTGGTTCTATTGATTTAAAACAAAAATGTATATAAAATTTAAATAAAAATGTGTATATATTTTATACAAAATATAAATATTAAAATTTATATATAAAATTTAAAAGCAGTTATTATATTAAAATGTTAATATAAAATATGTATTATATATTGATATTAAATATATTAAAATATAACTATTATATCTTACATGACATGTTCAAAGCTTTATCATTTTATAAATTATTTTTAAAAGTTCATTATGTTTGGCTTTACTGAAGCTACTGGATAAAAAAGGTAAGTAAAAATTTTTTGAAAGAATTTTCTTACCTTGAATTGTGGCAGAGAAATTTTGAGATATAATAATAATGAAAAGACAAAACTGTTAATTATAGCTGTTTAATTTTAAAATTGAGATGACACCAGAAAAGGACATACATATATATGTATTTGAATACATTGTTATTATTATTATAAACTAACTGTTATCTGATAAATTAAGAATAAGGAATATAAAAGGGTTTTTTTACCTTTACTTATTTCTTCCTCAATACTATTCCTTTTCTGTGTGTACATTGCAGTTTCAGATATATATTTTTTCCTTCTTTCTAAAAAACTTCTTTTAACATGTCTTAAAGTTAGATCTACCAGCAATGAATTCCTTTAATTTTTATTGGACTGAGAAAATCTTTTTTTCTCTTTTATTTATGAAGGATAATTTTTCAAAATACAGAATTCTAGGCTGCTGGGTTTTGTTTTGTTTTGTTTTGTTTTCCTTTCAGAACAAAAAAAATTTACTGCACTCATTTCTTGCTTGCAAGATTTCTGAAAAGTTAGATGTAATTGCCTTCATTTCTCACTAGGTAAAAGGGGTCCTCTCCTTGAATTTTTCAGAATTTTAAAAAATCTTTAATTTTCGAAATTTAAAAATGATATGCATAGAATTTTGACATTTATCCAGGTTGGTGTTCTCTGAGAGTCCTGGATCTTTGGTTTGGTATCTGACATTAATTTGGAGGAAATTCACATTCATTATTGTTTCTTTTTCTTTCTTCCTTTTTTTCCCCCTATGGCTTTCTCTCTTTCTTCTTTCGGTGTTCCCATTATGTGTTATGTTATATGTTTTATAGTTGTTGCACAGTCCTTGCATATCCCCTTTGTTCCACGCCCCCGCATCTTTGTTTTCTTTGCTTTTCAATTTTGGAGGTTTCTATTGAGATATTCTCAAGCTCAGAAATTCTTTTCTCACCATGCTGCATCTACCGATAAGCCCATTGAAAGAATTTCTGTTACAGTATTTTTAGACTCTAGAAATTCTTTTTGTATTTTTCCTTAGGATTTCCATCTCTCTGCTTACATTTCCCATGTGTTCTTGAATGCCCATTAGAGCCTTTCGCATATTAATTATATAGTTTAAAATTCTTGGTCTGAAAATATCAATATCCCTTATTCTGATGCTTTTACTATCTCTACAAATTCTGTTTTTGGCTTTTTGATATGCTCTATAATTTTTCTTGATATTTAGATACAATGCATTGAATAAAAGGAACTTTAGCAATGGACTTTTGTAATGTGATGGTAAGGTGTGAGGGGAGGGGAAGCATTTTATAGTCTTATGATTAGGTCTCAATCTTTCGGTGAGCTTATGCCTGTGGACTGTGAATTTCACAGGGTTTTTTAGGTCTTTTCTTCCCCGTTAGGTGGGAGAAGAAAATCAGAGAGGGCAGGAGTTAGGTAATTCCCTTGGAAGGCTGTGTGGAGTTGGGCACTTCCCTTCTTCAGGTTCGTTGGGCTCTGAGAATACCCCATTAGGATCAGCTCTAGTTAACTAATTTCTCCTGAGGGCAGACTTTGTTAAGAATAGAGTGGTATGGTTACTTTCCACTCCCCCTACTGGAAGCACTAGGCAATTTTTCTTTAATATCTACTGTAAGAACCTGGTCAAGCTCCTGAAAATCTCACAAAATTGTGGAGGTCCCCCATGACTGGATCCCCCTGGCATTTTTAACTATCAGACCGTCCACACAGAGTTTCTAGCAATTTGTTAATTACAACTCAGGTTTTCCTACTCCAGCCCTGATTCCCCAGAAGATTTTCACTCATGTGTCTCTGCTCAGGTAAGCCATGGTTCTTTGTACTCACCTATCTTCTCATTCTTGGAACCACATTTTATCCTGTGACTTCACCTCTATTATGTATCCAAAAATAGTTTTTATTTCAACTCTTTGCTTATTAAGAAAAATGGTGACTTTCAAACTCTTTGCATGCGGATCCAGCAATTAGTCATCTCCACTTTTGAACTATAATTTAACTAGATGGAGAATACTAGATTAGTTGAGGTTTTTCCTTTTTATTTATTTTGTATTTCAATGCCTTTAAACGTGTACTTCAGTCTCTTCTTGCTTGCACATTTTCTGATGAAAAGTCTTCTGTAATTCTTTTTCTTATTTCTATATAGGCAAGGTTCTTCCCCCACCCACATACTCCCCAGTTTCTTTCAAGAATTTTTATTATTTGTTTTTCTGCACTTTGAATGTGATGTATCTAGGTGCAGTTTTTTGGTGCTTAGCTTGAGCTTTCTTCGTCTATGATTTAGTGTAAGTCATTACTTTCGGAAATATCTCATTATTATATCAACTATTTCTTCTCTATTGTCTCTTGTTTTCTTCTTCTTTTGGTCTTCTAATTAAGTATATGTCACAAATTTTTAAAATTGTCTTACACTTCTTAAATGTTCAGGTTTGATTTCTAATTTCTTTTCATATTTGCATTTCAGTTTGCAAAGTTTCTATTGATTTACCTTCAGCTCATTGATTTGCATCTCAACTATACCCTGTCTACTGATAAGCCTATCAAAGGTATTATTTATTTCTAGTACAGTGTTCTCAATTTCCAGAATTTTTTAAAAAATATTTCTAACTCTTTGCTTATATTATTCATGTGTTATGGCATGTTGTCTACTATATCCATTAAAGCCTTTAACATATTAATCATAGTTGTTTTAAATTATCTTCTATTTTTATCATCTGGGTCATGTATGAGTCTGATTCTGATGATTGCTTTGTCTCTTCAGACTGTTTATTTTGTCTTTCAACACTCCTTGTAATGTTTTTGTTGAAAGTTGAACATGTATTGGTTAACAAGAAATAAAATAAGTTGGCCTTTATTGTGAGGATTTGTACTAATCTGTCTGAGAGTTGTGCTATGCTTAATGTTTGCTGTAACTGTACGTGCCAGATATTTGTATTCCTCTGGTGTTTTTGTTTTTATATCCCCTCTTGACTTTGGGTTTCTTTCTGTACTTCTCAGGAAGAGTCTGTTTCTTGTAACTCTTTCTGCTATAATCTACTGCTATTGTATTACAGCCTTATTGACATATTAGTAATGAGTAGAGGGTAGGTTCTCTCTCAGTCTTTAAGTAGTAGGCCTGTGTGTCTGGTCTATGACCTTTTTCTCCAGTAATGTAGCATTTTTCTCACCTGTTAGATAAAATAGGAAGGTTAGAGAAACTTAAGGTAAAGCTCTGACAAAGTCTATTCTCCTGGAGAATAGAAATTTGTTATGGAAAACTCTGGGTATATTTCACAATAGCTAGTCTTTTCTTCCTATTGACAGAGCCATGAAGGGATCTTTCTTGGGTTATTCACCATGAAGATCTGACAGAATTTCTGGAGGTAAAACCCATGCAAGTTTTGAGGATCTTCTAAGATTTCAGCCCTACAAATTTCATACTTGCACATTAGTCTATATTCAGCAAGTTTAAGTCAGTAGCATATTATTGGAATAAATATATGTATTGATGAATTTTACTTTTCTTATCAAAAAGTAATTGTCTTCTTTTGTTTAAATTTATAAATAAAAATTGAACTTTGAATAAAGGACAAGCATATTTAGATTTGATTTTTTCTCATATACAGTTAGTGTACAGAGCGTATTTTGCTTTACTGTTTTAAACTGTAATTACCCATTGTTACTTAGCATGTTTTTAATGTAATATTGTGCTTTCAGGACTAGGGGAGGCCAATAAGATTATATTTTCTCTGTTGCTGTATTTCATTCCTAAGATTACCAAAAAAGCATTGTCTATCAATATTGTAACTAGGCTCTGTTTATGAATAATATACTTGTATAGAAGAAGTAATATGAGAAACAACTGTTTTTCCATTGCTTATGCCAAGGGAATTGATAATCAGTACTTGAATGTCTTTAGGGCTATTTTGCAACTTCTTTCCTTAGCCAGTTCTACAATTAAATGTTTACTAAATAAATTGGCTTCTATATTTTACCTATATTCAGTTCTACATTAAAAATATTAATGATCTTAGTCAATTGTGAAATTTCATTTAGTTATAATAAATGCTGTAGAAAGCAAACTTACTTCTTTTTTTCTGTATTTAACGGCATGATAGATGGTTATATGAAATTATAGAGTCTTATTGAAATACAAATAATTAAACCATTCAGTATTTTTTTATGGATATATAAGTTCATTATTTAAAAAATCATAAATTTTTTAAATAAAAAGGGGCTTGGGGTGGGTGGATTAACCATGGGGTTAGGATGGCCTGCTCTGGTCTATAGGCTTCATGGCTTCTTTTACATGGTCAATAAATGAGAACCTTCACCTCCTTCACAGCAGGGTCTGGAGCCCCCTGTCTCTTGCTGATGGCCCTAAGTTCTTATGTCCTGATTGTAGAGTTGGTGACCTAGATTCTTTGAGGCCTAGATTTGTGTGTGTGTGTGTGTGTGTATATATATATATATATATATATATATATATATATATATATATATTATATGTATATATTACATATATTACATATATATGTAATATATATAAATAAATATAGATATATAATATATAAATATTATATATATTATATATATATATTTTAGCTCTATATACTCTCGACAAAACAGAGTATATTTGTAGTATACAACTTGATAAGGTCTGGCATTTGTATACACCTATCAAGTGATCAGCACAATCAATATAGCAAATATGCATCCCCACCCAGAAGTTTCCATGGACTTTTAAAAATTGCTCATTCAGTTTTCTCCCTACTCTTTCACTCCTCAGCAACAACTCATTTTTTTTCTGTCTCTAGAGATTATTTTAATTTTATAGAATTTCACATAAATGAAATCATGCAGTATGTGCTTTTTGTTGTTGTTGAGCTTCTTTCACTCAGCATCATAATTTGAAATTCATCCATGTTGTTAGATGCATTAGTAGTTTATTCTTTTTATTTGAATAAGAGTTCAATGTGTAGATATATACAATTTGATTACTTAGATGGATATTTAGGTTCTTTTCAGTTTGGGGTATTACAAATAAAGCAGCTATAAATATTCACATAAATTATTTTTATGAAAATATGTTTTAAATTTTCTTTGTTTGATTCTTAGTGAATAACTGAACAAGTGATAGATTTATGTTTACCTTTTTAAGAATTTGCAAAACCACTTTCAAAGTGGCATACATTATACACCAACCAGCAGTTTATGAAAATCACAGTCTTGTAATATTTAATATATTCATCTTTTTAATTCTAGACATTTTAATATGTGTGAGGCAGTATCCAATTGTGATTTCAGTTTACATTTTCCCAATGACTAACGATAGTGAGAAATTTTTCCAATGTGCTTATTTGCTATCTGTATATCTACTTGAAGAAGTGTCCATTCAAATAAATTGATGAATTTTTCAGTGGGTTGTTGTTTTTTATTATTGACTTTAGAAAGTTCTTTATGCATTCTGTATATATACAAGTTCTTAATTATATATATTACTTGTGAACATTTTCTACAGTATTATCTTTTTATTCTCTTTTAGTATTAATGTTTTAGCTATAAATTTATACCCAGAATTTTTAAAAATATATATAACTAGAAGCTTATAATAGTAACTTAACAACAAACTTATTAAATAGAAATGTTAACAGTGCTTCTCTCTGTTGTGATTTACATTATTTACCAATATGTTAATGGTCCAAGTATCTAAATAACCCTAATGCCCTTTGGTCAATGTTTCTTCTAAAATAAACATATGAACTATTACCTTTATGAAATACCCTTTAAAATACTTTGGATATAACTATTTATTGAATGAGTTCTCTGAAAGTGATGCTGTGCATTTCTAGTGTGCTTTCTTGAATGATTCAAAGTGTTTCATTTCCAATCTACTACCAATATCAACAAAATATTGACAATTAAATTTAGGAAATAAATTATTTTCCCATTGTTTATAATCCAGCACACTCTTGTTTTTGATAGAGAATGAATATTATTAATTATTAATTCCTAGGTTGTTAGTAATCAGTAATTATTAATCCTACAGAGAAACATGAAAAGGCAACAGAATATATACATTTACATTTATACTAATATTTATTTATTTATTCTTCTCCTTATAATGCTTAAGAATCATGCTGATTCTCCTTAACCTTGTGGAGAGAAATGGATTTTTATAAAATTGCAAGATTTACTCAAAGACTGTTCTCTCACTAAATATTTTAAACAAATGCCTACTATGTGCCAAGCGATAACTTCATCTCCATAAAGCCTCTATTTCTAAAATAGTAAAAATTAAATAGAGGTGATTCAGGTTCTGCCTCTTGGCTGGCTGAATGCATTGATGCTGAATAGTGGGGCTACAACTACTTGAAATGTTATTTCCTGGCCTTTTAAAATAAAAACAATGACATTTAGAATGCAGCCAAATAGCATTAATCTGACTTCTCTGCCTGCAAGTTATATTGGCAATTTATCTCAAGCAGGGCTTCATAGTTAAGGTGACATCACCCAAAATGTCACTCTGGAGAGAGAGCAAATGACCCTGTTCTTATATGATAAAAACCCGAAAACAGTGTAACAGGCTATATTTCAAATTACAACATGGTATATCTTAAAGGACTCTGAGAATCCAAAGTGTAAGATTTATAAGCAGATTTATGCATCCGAGGGTTTTAAATGAGTTCCAAGATTTATTTAAATATAGCATTGTCATTATTTTCATATTCTTTTCAACAAAGAGCTATTGAGCATCTACTATGTTCCAGATACTAGTTTAGTTAATTAACATTAAAAATTCACTTTTTCCATGGACCTTAGTAGCTATTAAGAGTGGAAGGCAATTAAAAAGTAAATGAGTAAATTACTATTAGTAAGTATAAAATAAGAAAAAAAAACAGGAAAGAGAGTTGGGTGATATTGGGGTTAGAGATGGTATGAAGTTTTTAATAAAAGTTCAGGGAAAATCTTATTAAGAAAATGAAAATTTTCATTGTTTACAAGAAACACTTGTATAACAATATCTTCCAGGTTAAGTACTTTTCAAATATTAACTCATTTAATCTTATTTACCTTAAAAATAAAACATTCAGTTATTTTACTAGCAAAAATGCGTTTATTTGTGAATAGCAAAGAATTGCAATTTGGGGCAAGAAAGCTATAGCAAATGCTGCAGGCAAGTTACAAAAAAGAAGAGGAACATTATTTTATAGAGAAAAAGCAGAAAGTAAGAGGGGTTGTTTTGAACAAAAGTCCATTGTAGAAAAGCAAGAGTTCAGGGCGGTGACAGTTTCTCATTCGCTGAGTTGCTGGGGTTGTCGGTTTGTTATTGAAAATGCAATGCACATCTTTTCCTGTTAGAGCTATAATTGATGATTCTTTCCTCTTGATGATTCTTTTATTAGGGTCAGTAATTGAGAATTCTTCCTGTAATTGACCTCAGGTGGTGCTGTGTGAGAGCTCCCCCTTCTGGCCTCCCGACTTTATTTTAGTGAGGATTCCCTTTATTAATTTTCACAATCTTCATGATAACTCTATGAAGTGGGGACTATTATTAGCTCGACATTACAGAAAATGAGACAGAAAGTTTAACAATTTGTCCAATATTCACAAAGCTGGAAAGCAGCAAAGCCATCTCCTGAAGGCACGTAGCCTGCCTCTCAGCTCCATGCTCTTTGCTATTATGACTTTGCTTCTCTTCTCTGAACAAAGACATGAAGAAGTTAAGGAGGCTGAGGGCAAACCATGTAGATATTGGAGGAAATGTATACTAGACATGGAGAAGAGACAAGGGATTAAATTGTTTGGAAAGCAGCCTAGAGTCCAGCAGACAAAGGAAGGGTATTAGGAGATGAGGTCTGAGAGGTTGTGGGGCACTGGATGGCATAAACAATTTTACTTTGAGGGAGGCAGGGAACCAATAAAGGGACTTGAGCAGTAATAACACATTGTGTCTTATTTGAAGATCAGTGTGACTACTGTGCTGAGAATAGACCACAGACAGAAAAGCAGGACTTGGCATGGAGAATCTAGTCTGAAGATTTTGCAATAATAGCGCTAAGAGAGTGTAGATCCTTGGATCAGATGAATATGTTGGAGATATGAAAAGTGACCAAATTCTGATACATTTAGAGTCTGGCCAATAGAATTTTTTTGGTGATTAAATATGAGTTATTGGCCTGAATATATTGGCCTGGATAACCAGGATAAAAAGTTGCCGTTGAGAGGACAAGGCTGTAGTAGATGAAGATTATGCATGGAGACAGCTTTGTACATGTTAAACTTGATGCCTATTTGACATCTAAGTGCTAATGTTAATTTGTCAATTGGATTAATGAGCTTAGAATTCAGAGAAGAGATTCATGCTGGAGATACAAGTTTAAAATCATGATTGTACAGTCAGCATCTAAGGGCATGAGACTAGATGTAATAACTAAAACAGTAACCATAGAGGAAAGAAAGTAAAGGGTTCCAGGACTAATCAAGGGTTGATAGTTGAGCATTTTTTTTATTTGCTAGCTATTAAAAGTAATGTGTCCCACATGAAAAGGTATCACAATCAGTAAGGAAGAAGCTAAACATTTATTTTTATAATCCTTTGATATTAACACATACAGAAAATGCTGGCATGTATACATCTAAGTTACACAACACAGAAGACTTTACAAATTTAAAATGCTTTGAATACAAGTATATATTTTCTCAGAATTCTAGAGTCTCAAAATTAATAACATCGAAATACTCCATGTCATGTGACTTCTATAAATTGCCCTCCTTTGAAGGTTTCTTGGATTAAGTTTCATTGACAAAAACTGGATATATTGATACAAGTTACAAATGGGCCAATAAATAATACTTGTATTTATCAATGAGAGAAAAGATGGGAGAGATAAAGGGAGAGAAGAAAGAAGAAGGACAGCAAAACAGTTGCAAGACACCAAATTTGCTGGGTCTGTATTCAAAACTTAAATGGCAAGTTTTACGAGGAGCACCTGGATTCCTACCCACTCATTCCCCAATCATGTAATAACCACAAAGAAAGCACACTTTTTAAGCATCTGATATTAAGAAATAGTTAACAATGTTGGTATTTAATTGATCCATGAAATTAAGTCTTTGTTAGGGTTGATTTTGCAAAGGAATTTGGCTTCTGAAGCCCATGACAAGCAGATGGATTCTGGGAAGGAATTAAGTGTCTGCTGGTAGGGGGGAGATGGGTTGTTTCATTAATAAAATGTGAACAGCAGGAGGATGTTAATGAATAGATGTTCCAGAAATTGCATACCAAATTTATTCCATGGGAAAAAAAAAAAACTTGAATATGTTAACAAGCAGAGATACTTTACAGAAGGAAATGCCAAATTGGTGAACAAATTTATTATTTAAAACCATATAATTTTTTTAAAAAAATTAATTTATGCTACTTTCAATATAGCATAATATATTTTCCAACTTGTGATTTAAAGATAAATGAAAAATGTAACTAATTAGCATTTCATAGTTAAAATATTGATCCCAACATTGGGGAAGTTTTACACAGGTCTCTTTTATTTAGATTCATTTATTGGATGACAAAATTAAATCTTTAAAAATTTAAACTAATTTTGTTTATGTGACAAAATTCTTTAATATTTTTAATAAAACTACAGATAAGTCAAAAAAATATTAAAAACTATCAGAACCCCACAATTCAAAGATTATCATTGTTAACTCACTCTCCTCCCAGACCAGATTTATGTGTATCATCTAAAATTAATGTTAGAAGAATGCTTCAAATATCTGGGGACATGAAAGTATGTTCAACAAAACAGGACCAACAATCATTGCAGGGGCAAAACTGCGGGCCTTTTTCCCTTTTAAAGTCTTTTTTTTTTTTTTCAGTCCTGAAGCTAAGACATAACCATACAGCAAGAATACTGTAAAAGTAGCTTTCTTGGCACGTCTCACCATTTACCATCATAATTTTGCATTTACAGTCAGTGAGGTAAAGTGTCAGGAGTTTTCTGAATATTCTGTAGTTCTCTGGGGTCTCCAGCTGGTAGGCTGCTCTCCTCCTCTCTGTAAGAGAATCAGCCATGCAGAGCCACTCCTGTAATGTATGATGCAATGCCATATGTGGCCATCCGCCTCATGATTGCCACCCATCCCCTGACATCCTAATGCAGAAGTAGGATCTTCCCTGGATGAGTGACATTCAATTATCCAAGAAAGAAATTCTTAAAGGACCACATGATACAAAGATAAATCACCTTGGCTGACAGCTTCATTACAAAACTGACATATGGAGAAGAGAAGTAGCCCACTGGGCTAAAGGTATTCTCTCAGCCACTCCCTAAATATCCATGATGTCTGGGAAAGAAAGAGCCTTAGCCAGATGATTTGAGTAAGGCCCAGTAGTCACATCCATAAGAGGATTTGATTTTTCCCACCATATCAAGGGCTGTGTTTCTGACATCAATTATTCACTAAATAACCCCTGAGAAATTCCTGACAAGTAAATGTAATAATAAAAATTATGATATAATCTCTGACTAGGCTATTCAAAGCTACTTCCTCCTCCTAGTAACCCAACTTCCCGCCATTAATCTAGACTAAATCTCAGTCTTTCATGTGCTTTTTATACTTCACTTGGCACAGTCTGTGTCTGTCTTACTATTTATGTTATTTTTATTAGTACAATGCCTGGTACTTGGAAAATATTAAATAAATATTGGTGAATGAATAAATACATGAATGAATAAAAATATAAAAGACTTAGTGCCTTACCAGCTGAACAAAGACCGCCTGACTCATGCACTAACCCACAAGGCAAAAGGGTATAATCTGTGATACAAGAGGGAAAAAGTCAGAGCTTCGGCTGTTACTGTTTTTCCACCGCAATTTTTTCTACACTGTCCCCTAGCATTGTCAAGAGATAAGGCTAAGTAAGTTTGTTTTTGTTTTTTGTTTTTTTGTTTTTTGCTTTTCTCAAAAGGGATACTAATGGTATTACAGTCATTAGATTATTATGAAATTTAAAAAAGATAATGTGAGTAAAACACTAAACACTATGTCTGGTACTATTTGCCCCTTGGCTAGAGTCTTATGGCTATGCCTGGGAGGAAAATACCATTTGACTGCTAGTGGAAAAGGTAGAACATTTTAGGGGGTTTTTGCTTTACACTCACTCTGTGAGTTATGCATCTACTTCAAAAGGACAGGTCAAAAAGGAAAATCCTAAAATGCTACATGCTAGTTGTGCAACCATAGCTAAATTATAAAATATTTGGATTAAGAGAGACTAATGATGATAAGTCTAGCCTCCCATTTTGTTTGAATTCTGCCTACAACATCCACAGCAAAGGATATTCAGCTACTATAGTCACTGGTGACAAGGCCATTCCCAAATATACTCAGGAGAGAGGTCCATAGGGAAGAGTAGAGCAATGTTGCCTGTATTCTGTCTTGCTTTTGTAAACACTATAAATTCAACAATATGAAATTCTACACAGCATGTCACAATGCACAGAATGCCATAGAGGGCTTCCTTTAAACTTCTAAAATCATCTTATTCTCATTTGATTCTAGTAATAGGAGATGTAATGAAAATGTCAAAAGAGGTTACTAAACGATTTAGGCACATTTTCAATTCCTGTGTTGCATTTTTAATAGTTACATTAAAAAGTGAATACTGTAGGGACTCCTCTCTCTCTCTCTCTCTCTCTCTCTCTCTCTCTCTCTCTCTCACACACACACACACACACACACACACACACACACACACACACACTCAGAAAATGAGGTGTTCTGGAAATATAGCTTTGATATAAGTAAAGGCTTTAAAGAGACAGCTATTTAATTATGCATTGATAGACATGCTGAATAGATGTTTCTTAATGAAGGGAGTCCCTATTACAAATTATACCCTACTCATCCTATTAATGTTTAGTTCCTATTACCGGTTATAGGGCTCACCAAGGCTAGACAGACCAGAGAAAAGCCTAATTAAATCAGCTACTTTCTTGGGAGATGGAAGGTGAAAAGGAAATTGATGTCTGCATAGAAAAAAGTCATTGAGATAAAATGAACCAGAGGTTCATAGTGAAGGATTGTGTTTCTTTATCACTTGGTATGTCAAAAACACTAGAGTAGAACTAACATTCACATTCATATACTACCATCTTGTAGAAAAGGGGATTGAAAATGCTAGTAGCATAGTATAAGTTATTCCAGTTAAAAGGAAACTAGACAAAAATCCCTGGAGACCTCCAAAGGACTCTAGTCAGAAGTGCAGGCTAATTTTTTTTTATGAACTTCAAAACCTATAATAGATTTTTCATATGCTGTTTTATGCTTTGCACTTTAGAGTGCCACAGTGCAAGCTGTGTTGTGTTTTAGTTTCCCACCATCATCATATTTGTAAAGATAAAATTTAGATAAAACATCTAAGTAGCCTTGAAAGTGAGAAATAACAAAAGGGCAGTATTTGAAATAAGTGTGGTACAAGCAAAGACTTGGCATATGTCCTTCACAGATGTTTTCTTCCTAGCTCAAGCAGGTGCTTCCCTGATTTAGAGATTATAGCATTAAATGGAAATCAGAAGTTATTGAATACAACAAATTTTTTCTTTCTCCCTACAGTCTTTGAAGAGATTACCTGTAAAGACTACCTGAAGTACCTATAAAGGGCCACACCTGTAAAGGACTCCATGAGGAGGAGTGAGAGTCTTTCAGGAAAACAAAAATGTGGTGAATTGTTAAAATTCCTGAGATTAAAAAGAAGTCAAAGAAAAGAGAATAATCTAAAGCTTTTCAAGATTAAAATTTCTACCAATTTGATGAGATAATTGGAGGAGTCAATTTTATCTCTGATTTAAATTTTAAAAGCTATGAATACTTCTTGTACTTTTGAGTTAGTAGGGTAAGATTCACATCGGCTACAGATGTAGAAATCCAATTTCTCCTCCAGGTGTACTTGCTAAACTAGTTGGAAAGGCAAAACTTATGTGGTAAATTATAGCATCAATATTTTATGGTACAGGCTCTAAAGATTAAGTGTTAAATCTGAGTAGGCCTGATTTTGTAATAAAATTGTCTTGTTTGTTCATTGTGTCTTCAATACCTTCATGACCTCTCCATGACCAAGTATGGCTCAGTGATTCTCATATTTTTAGTTTCCGAACAGAAGCTGATATTTTGTCAGACATGCTCTGTGCTTAAGTATCTTCATTGCTCTCTCACCATTAGGTTGTACTTCAGATCCATTCCCTTCTAACTTCATTCTTTAGAGAGTGCAGATATATAATTTAGAATAATAAAATTATTCTAAAGCATTATTTGGATCTCAACATTTGGATTTCCTCAAGATATTCCAATGCCCTATTTTAATGGTGGAATTCTAAGCAAGATGATATCAAGTTCTGTGGCAGAAAACTGTGAGACATGGTGGGGGCGGACAGGTGGAATGTGTATAGTCACATGGAGAAAGCCCAGGCCTGGGGGTTAGGTTGTTTGGGATCTAGTGATACTGTGTTTTGTTTTGTTATTGTTGTTGTTATTTTCTGGATCACAATTTTCTCATCTAATAAAAAGAGTTGAATGTGATCCTTTCTACCTTTGTATTATCTGTCATTTAGTAATTCTATTTTGTCACCAACAGTTAAAATAAGTACCTATTTAATATCTATTTTCTTTTCCCATACACATTTTTCTTGCTCTCTCTGTTTGCCCCCTCATCATGTCTATTTCCAATTAAATAAGAGCAAATATATCCACGTCCTAGAATATATAGTCAAATAAAAATAAAAATGAATAAAGTTGTTGTACTCATTAAGAGCTACATTTCTATGCTTAGATAGTAAGAGATCAAAATACTAAACTAATAGCTAAAGAATTGCCATAATCATAATTTATTTCTAAAAGTTTTGCATTAAGAACAGTATTTTCACATTTTTTCAAATTAATAAAATAAATTTATCACAATTCTAGGGAGTGGTTTTACAAATAGACATAACCCTATAGGTAGAATGGAATACGGTATGAATATGCCTAATAAGAAAAAGCAAGCCCTTGGCATAGACTGGAAATGAACAGGTCATCAGCAGCAGGTGGTAAGCAAGCACACTTTAAAATATCACAGAGAGGGGTAGTGTTAGACCAAAGTGTAAATTTGGTAAAATCTATCCTTGGTATTCTCTTTCTTATTCATTTTTTAGCTAAGGTTATTCCATTTATCCCTGATCTAGACCACCTTCATTCTTATTGCACTTGATAGATATTTGGGAGAACTCTATTTGCCTGTCATCATGTTACCTGGGAAATATATAGTATTGTGACACCTCCAACTGGGGAGAGGGAATCAAAAATGTACAACTGTCTCATTATGTCTTTCTTGGAGAGTAGCATCACTCTGGACAGGTAGGCGCCTTCTGCTTTATGTCTGCTTCCACTCGAAATGCGCCTTGTGAGGCCCAGCTAACTTCTAAGAGGCAGGTCTGGAGACATTTTTTACTAGACCTCTTTTGTCAGGCTTCAAACATAAGGTAGAGCATTATATTCCATAGTGTAGGGGTTAGCATGTCTACTTTACATGCAGAAGGTTTGTGCCCCAGTAGAGTCATTATCTATGGTCTATGGCCATTGCCACCCAGAACAAGCCCGATGTCTGATCTCAGAAGCTAAGGAAGGTTGGACATGGTTAGTATTTGGATGGGAGACCACTCAAGAAGACAAACACTGTCAACAATATGTTATTAACTTGTAAATATTTTAGCTGATACAAAGAGACATCTTCTAAATGATAACATGTATTATCTTTGAAAGTTTATTGGAAGTTTACATATACTAATTCTTATAAAGTGAGAATTATTGTCTCTACCAATAAAAAGAATCAGATAAAAGTAACTATATAATAATTAGCTGAACCCAAATTTTAACCAAAATACATACTTCAAAGAACACACTCTTTTCTGAATATCACAGGGTATTAGGACAGATAAACTGATATATACAAATGATAATTTAGTCTGGAAATTCATATCTACCAGTGAGAGAAATGTAAATGCTAACCTGAATTCTGATATAAGTCAGAAATACCTGAAATCACCTTTACTCATACTCTAAATAATTTCTTCAGAGCATTTATTACAATTTATATTTAAATATTTATAGTTGTTTAGTGACTATTTTTCAAAATGAATTGTATGCTCTGTATGTACAAGAATTATTTCTATTTTCCTCACCATTGTGCTCCTAGCACCTGGCTCAGTTTCTGATTCATAATAAATAACCAATGTTTATTGAATAAACTTAAAAAAAAAAGATATACTCAGCCCTATTCTCCATTTTAGCTACTACACTCTTTTTCAATGAGAAAAATCTTGTGAATAGACCAGATTTTTTTTCTCTAGAATCTATTTTGGATCTATGGGCTGAAAGTAGCTTACTTGCATTTGAGAATCCAAGCAGCAAGACACAAACAGAGAAATAGAGACAATTTCCAGAGTTTACTTGAATGTGCTCCTCCCTTTTTATTGTTATTAATTCTTCCCTGCAATTTTCTCTATGCCTTTGTGTGCCACATGTCCTGAGATCCCCAAACCACTGTGTATTTTCAAAATTTGACCACATGACCACATGTGGGTGACTACTGAAATTTGTTTTGTGCTTGGAATGTTTATCTCACCATTTTCAGCTGTCAAAAGGCGTTCTTTATTTAAGATGCAGCATTTACATGAAGACATCACCTACTCTTTTCAAAAATAATTTCTTCTTTCTCTGATCTTCCATCAAACATCTTTGAATCTATATTATAATATTTTTTTCCAAACTACCTGGCATTAGAGTTTGTTTTGTACATCTCTGTATGTAACAGAATGCAGAACTTCTTTGTGCCAGGAGCTATGTTCCCTTATTTCCTGGCACTGTATCTTGGGCATGGAACATAGTCAATTAATGCTTATTAAACTGAATTCTATATTATTTATAGTGTGGAGATAATGACTAGCTTATAAGCAGAGGGTTGTTTCATAATGCCAGAATCAGGACGCATTGTTGATAGTTGACATGACAGCTTGTTTAATCAACTTGTTTGTTGTGTCAGTCATTTTTTAAAATGTCTGTTCTAGAAGTTATTGCGGAGAAGAAATAGCAATGTAGAATGCTCCAAGAATAGGATACCATAATGGACAGATTAGATGACTATTTATAAAATTGGGTCTAATTTTCTGTTATATACTAGGAATAGAATTTTAAGTTACCATATATTGACAAAAGAAGTCATATATATTTTGTAAGAATCATAATAGACTTATCTTTAACTGTTTTGGCAAATGTAATTTCAATAATTTTATTTTTTTAAGATTAGTAAAGCAGAATGAGTTTCTCGTGTATGCAGCCAAAATGGCCTACCTGCTCACAGTGGCTGAAATAGAAGAGAAGAGAAGCTTACTGAAAATGACAGTAAAATATATGAAGGAAAGTCATGGAAGGGATGGCATCTGTAAACTCTCTCGATATTGTCTACTCTGCATGTATTTTGGAGGCTTTTGAGAAAGTAGTGAAGAATCCAAAACATCTAATTTTGATTGATTATTTTGACTCAGGATGGTGAATAATCTGTCTATGACAGCATCATTATCACTTATTTATAACACCGGTACTCCAATCTCAAGCTATTGTGTTGCTCATAACTTCTTTTTACTAATTAAGTGATAAACTGAGTCAGATTTTCCCAGTAGCCAATCCTAAATTAGATAACTTTGGAAGCTATATTAAAATTTTAACTCAAAACTTAAGCACCATTTTTAGAAATTGCTTAATTATTAAGCAAACACTGAGGAAATCTAACTCAACACATGCTAAATAATGAGTGCTGTATATTAAGTGTTAGCTGAGTGTAACTTTAAAAAATAAATTATTGAATTATCATAAATCAAGACAGAATTATGTTTTCTATTAACTGAGATGCCAGCTACCTTACTCCAAAAACAGAATCTACATCTTCAGTCAAGGTAAACAAGGGGTTACGCACACATCAGCTGAACTAAGCATGAGCTTGCATCGACAGTGACAGGCATTTAATAGTGATTTGATATTGAATGTCATATTAGCATATCTGAAAAATCATGAAACATTCAATGTGTAAGAAAATAACTTACCTATAAGAGCCGGTATAGATAGATCTTCAAGAAGAATAGCAGGATGCAACAAGTTGCATTTGACATGTCCATATAAAAGCTGCTGTTATTTTTCTTAACTTTTTCATGATTTCTTTTTAATTAATGGTTCCTTTTTCTACAAGTATTCTCAATGGTGGTTCAAGGATTCTTGAGGATTCCTGAGATCATTTAAATTATCTGCAAGGTCAAAACTATTTTTATAATAATAACAAAATGTTATTTGACTTTGCACTGTGTTGACATTTGCACTGATGGTAAAAGGTGATGGTGAGTAAAACTGTTGGTTTCTTAGCTTGAATTAAAGCAGTAATGCCAAACTGTAGTAGTTAAAACCATTATATTCTCCACTGCCATGCACTTACAGGGGAAAATGTCCATTTTCACCTAATGTTGAAGCAATAGAAATTAATAATATTTTATTAATTTATATAGTGAATATATAATCTTGAGTAATTTTTTAGTGTTCCATGTATTTAATGTATGCATTACATTTTCAAAAAAATATATAATTTTTTGAGCTCATCATAAAGAAATGTTTTCTTTCATACTCTGTGGTTCTAATAGAGGGGCCTTAAAAAAATTAAAGAAGTTGAAATTTGATACAATGAGGACATCTTCTAAAGGCCATTGGTTTCAGAACATGGAGAAAGTGAGTTTCTCAATTCCAAAGGTATCCTAGGACAGCTAGACAATATCTTGGAGTGATGCTACAGACTCTATGAGTAAAGAAAATCACACACTACTTGAACAGATAAACTTTACAGTCATTTCCACATTGAATTTCTTAGCAATTTGCTTTCCTCAAGGTCTGAAAATTTGATCATATACTTAGCAGAAGTTACGATACTCAGAATTCATTAAAATTAGGAAGTATATTGGGTAGCTGGCTCAAAAATAAAATGAAAATAACGAAAAAATAGAAAAGGGAAGGAGAATCGAAAAGAGAGAAAAGAAAAAAGAGAAAGAAAAGGTAATTTTCTCTAAAGATCCAATTTTTGTTTATGCCAACATGAGGTCCACATTGTATCAGGTTAAACCCACCAAACTCACAAGCTTTTTCAAGGGATAAAGTATGAGGGCTGTTCAGGAAGTCATTGCTGAGACTGATCATAAAGCAGTTTCAGCTGCGTGGGATCTCTAACATCTACATTCTGATTGGAATAAAAGAACTAAAATGCTATTTTGTTTCATCTATTTCTTATTCTCTGAATATTCAGCTGTGACCCATCCAGTTTATTTCATCATCTGTATGAAGCTTGGCCTTCAGCTTCTGCATTTTCCTCTCATTTCTAATCATATCTTTGTGTGTGTGAGTGTGTCTACTTACACATTTTTTTTCTTTTCTTCAATAGTTCTCAGACTAAAAGTATTCTTCATAGTTTATTATTTCTGTTCTGCAACAAAGATAAACAATAGAGTTGTCTCTTATCACCGTTTTCACAGATCCATCCAGTATCTGGATTTTCTGAGGCTCTGTATCTTTTTATATTCCAAACATCTCCATTTATAACACATGGTAATCTGGTGTTCTATCCCCTTCCAATCAAATGCTTTCCCCTGGGGTCTTTACCTAAAAGAAACAGGCCCCAGTTAGAAATTTTGCCAGTTTATACATCAGATACATGCTCCAGAATTACTCAACATGCATTCTACAGATCTTAGATGGCTCACACTGCATAGTCTTCATTATGCTGCAGTAGTGAATACAAATGGCCATTTAAGGTGAGGACTACAAATTTCCTAGATTATTTGAAGGCTCTCACTTAGAATTTCTTCTGCCTCATCTGGATTCTGTCCAGCACTCAGTTAGAACCTATTTCGGCAAAAGTTACTCTTATCTTCTCTGATGATAAGACACACAATTCTTGTCCAGCCCTTGCCTAAGAACACTGGACAACATTGACCACTCTCATGAGTCCTACCATCCCTCTGACCCCTCCTCCTTTATCTCCTCCACAGGCTCCTCTCCCATGTTTAAATGACATGTGTTTTTGCATTTTCTTCTAGCTCCTCTTCTCCTTCTACACCTTACCTTTCTTTGGTAGGTCCCTTTCACTCTCAAGTCTTGCAGTCACCAGATCTGCACATGAAGGACTGACCTCTTCCTGGTGTTCCTTAGTCAAGTCTATACCAAATCTGAACCCAAGATCTCTTATAAGCACATAAATTCTTCTAACTAGAAAATGAACTTGATGGGGTTCAGGACACACTACTCCAAAATACGGCATCTTGGCATTTTGAATATTTGAAACTGAAGGAGTTTGAGAAGATGACAGAAACAGTAATGTCATTCTGACTTTCTCTTCCACTCTCCACTTGCTTCCTGCCTTGCCCTTCCTTCTTTCATGAAACAGGACATAAAACCCTTATATAACAGGTATTCTACCTATACCTGGAGGAAAAGAGCATCCTTATCTCTGAAGACAAGGGAACACCAAGAAGAATCCTAACAAACAAGCTTTGCTAATTTTTCTAGTTTACTATAATTACCTCATACTCTTTATGCTATTATATTCTTCCACATAGCTCACATAAAGTGCATAGGTCTAACACTTTCTCTAGATTTTCATTTCCTTATAGAAACTCCCATGTCTCATAATTTGGTAATCTGTGAATTCCTGTTAATCCGTCTTTTCAGTTAATTTTCAGACTCAGACAAGGACCTTAAGATGGTTAAGGAAAACTATTTTCTACCCTACAAACACATCACCTCTTATCTGCCCCTACCCTTTCTAAACCTGCTCCTCTTACATTCCCGATCTTGGTGGCCCCACAATCCATCCATGTGCCAAAGCCAGAAATAAAAGATTCATTCTTGACATAATGCTCTCCATGCTCCATAACTCAAATTCTGACATTTCAACTCCTGAATATCTCTCAAAGCTGTCTTCTTTTCTTATTCTAGGCTACCATCATTTTCTGCTTAGAATACAACAATGTCCAACTGGTCTTCCCAAGAAGAAGGTTTTCTTCCTGCCCAATACTCTCTGCATCCCAGCTATTGAATACTATCTTTTTAATATGCTGTTTGACAAAATGGGAAGTGCACATAAAGCACTACTATGTACCAAAACATGTTGGTTGTTTCAAAGGAAAGCACGTATGCAACTGTCTGAGTTTCAAACTATCCTGGCCACCTTTTCATGGAATATCATACTTATTTGAAAGAACTGATGAACCATGGTTATTCAGACTTGAATACTGAACAGGCAGATGTTGAAAATGAGCCTGTCACTTTAAGGCTTTAAGGTGTTTAAGAAAAAACACTTAACAGTTCTTTTTCTCCAATGATAAAATTAGAAATTTGGTGTAAAAATTATGATTTGGAACATTTATATCCACCAGTGTAAATCTGACAGCTTTCCAATTCTAAAGACTTTTCTGATCAGATCAGTGAGATAGTAACAAATATGATTTTTTAAATTATATAATGGACTGTGTCAACATTTGGAAGATATATATAACTCAGTGAAATATTTGTTTCCCAAATGACCAAACAATAGTTTTCCAAAATCTGTTCAAAGTGAAGACAAATATTTGATTTTAACAAAACAGAGTATAAATCATTTTTTAAACACGGTTTCAGATTTCAAATTGCAGCTCACATTTAAGACACTACTACATGTTGAGTTTGGTATAGTAATAAAGACTACCTATTATTAATCTAAAAGAGCTGTAAAGGTATTTTTCTTTTTTCAACTGTATAATGTAAAAGACATGCTTTAACCAAAAAAAAAAAAATCACAACAGATAGAATAAAGAAGCAGTTATAAAAATTCAGATGTATTCTATTAAGTTAGACGTTGAGGAGATATGGATAATTGTAAAATAAAGCCACTCTTAATGTTAATTATTTTTTTGTTATGGAAAAAAGCATTTTACTTTAAAAAATTTGTTATTTGCATTAACATGCAATGAGAGTATTAATGTTATTTTTAAATGAACTAATATATAAGTAATTTAAAACTTGTCAGTTGTCATTTTTAATAAGATAAATATTGACAGATGTTATCTACATTAAAATAGCACTGTGGTAGCTTCAGTAATTTTTAAAAATATAAAGAAGTTGGGAAAACCAGAAGTTTCAAAACTACTTTCTTATGTATATAATGTATAATACAGTGTTGAATAAACACTTCCTATTTCTTGTTTAATTTTTTGACTGTGATATCAATTTAATCTCTAATATTTAATTCCAAATAATGATTTAGTTATGTGATTGAGTTTTTCTGTTTCATTTTCCAATTATTTTATCTGAAAGATAAATTATTTTTTTCAGAAACTTTTTCTACATTTTAGTTTCTAATTTTGAAAATCTGCATCTTTAACCCACTAAGAATTTGCTTTAAGAGAATAATTGAACAAATACATTAAAGATGTATATGAAAAGGTGTTCACTATAATGTTTTTGTGGTAACAAAATATAAAAATAAATGAATATTGATATATATTGAATTATTTAAATAAAGTACATCCATCTGAAAGTTTAGTACAGAGTCACCAAAAGAATAATATAATTGCAAGTGTATTAAAATAAGTATGTATTTATGACATCAAAACTGAAAAGCAGGTATCGAGACAATATCAAATCAGGATAGTAATGTAAATATACTCTTTTTTTCCTTCACCTGCCACTTAAAGGTTTAGCAATTATAAGTAAACTATGAAAACAGACATTTTAAGACAATAACTGAACACAAAAAGATAGAAAATATTTCCACATACCCAAACATAAATATCAAATAATAAGTAAGCCTAAAGCTGTGGGTTTACTGGGATCTACTTTATGCTCAGGTAAAGGGAATAAAGATGTCTCATGCTGGATAGGATGACCAGGCTTAGTGTCTGAAACCAGGATTTGAGTGAGATTCTCCCACTTATAAGAGGATCTGAAAGAAAAACGAAAAAAATATCTTTCAATAGTTGCTAGGGGTTTCAGGTTAAATGAAGCTCAATGTCTGAGGAGACAGGAGGACAGAAACAATAAAGTTGAGAAATCTGAGCCAATTCTTTTACTAGGTGGCTAAATTCTTGGATACCATCTCTGAATAGAAATACAAAAACTGATTCTTGACTGACAATCCTGGAAGTGGAAATGGAAGTAACTGCAGAACTAAAAAACAGGGCTGAATCTAGGAAAATGAAAGACTAGAGAGAACAAGTCAGGGAGGGAAGACTAGAGGAGGGAGACAGAAGAGACAAAGAACACTCTCAATCAAATGAGTTGCTTAATGAAATAAATAAATAATAAAGAAAATTAATGCTGAGAGTCAATAATGATAACAATTAAAGGAAATTCATAAAAGATGAATAATTTTTTAAATGAGAAAGAGAAGAAATAAAATATATAGGTTTAAGATGTAAATAAAAGAAGTGTTAAGAAACCAGTAGTTTTACAATCTTAATTTGGGTATGTTAATATATAAAATAACAAGGTTGATAATTATGTGTTATCTAATAAATTGGCATAGTATATATTTCAATTTTACTCTTTTCGGTATATGCCCAATGTATTCAAGAGAAAATTTTGCACATATATATTATATGCAAGAATAATCTATGATATTATTTATTAAATGCACACACACACTCAAACAACAATAATAAAACAGAAGCTAAATTATTTCAGGAGAACAGTTAAATAAATGTCGTAGTTATACAATGGAATAAAACTAAAGTTATATATACTGTTACATGTACCAAAAAAAAAAATCTAAAAACAGAATACTGAAAGACAAAAAGTGAGATGTATAATAAAGACTAAAATATGAAAGTACTTGTGTAAAAATTTTAAATATGCAAAACAGTATAAACTGAATATTGTTTATTTTATGTACTATATAGTAAACATGGACAAGAAAGACAGGCACCATCTTTAGAAATATGATTAACACTGGGAAGGAAAGAAGAGACTAGAAGTAGATAAAGGTACACACAAAGGTTTCAATTATCTATGTTTTGTTTTATTGTTTTAAAAATCTACTGTAATAGGGCAAAATGCTATAGTATTTATTTACATATATGTGAAATATTTCACCATAATCTTTTAAAACTATGTTTACTATAATTCTACTTCAGGCTAGTTCAATAGAAAAATATTGTTTAACTTTATTTGCTATTTTTCCTGTAAGTAACATTTATATAAGTAACATAGTCAATATATAGTTGATTAATTAAATAGAAAAAATAAATATGATTATTCAAATATATTATGTTATATTCAAAAGCATACTGAAGTTGAGAGCCACTTGACATGTATAGTAAAATAATAAGGATAAATAATCCTTAAATTTATCTTAATGATTATTTCTTGGATTAAAGTATGTAAATAAGATTTTATCAATTTTGCCCAACACAATATTTGTCAAAAATGTTATAGTCATAAGAGAAATTTTAAAAACTGACATATAAAACCTTAGCAAATATTTAACATACTTTTAATTGAAGGGATACATAACATCTTCAAACTTAAAGGCTGAAAATAAAACATTTACATTTTTTTTCAAAGTGAATGGTAGGAATAGCATGATGTTTATTGGATTATGAATTCCTTATTCATTTTAGATAAATTTGCTTTATGTCACATTTTACTAAAACATATGAAGTCTAGTTAGGAGAAATAATTTTAATCATCAATTGGAAACATTAACTAATTGTTACGCTGTCACTTAAAGATTGCTTTGGGGCTAGAAATATAAACAAAAAGTAATTTATTAAATAATCAGTTTCCTGCTATAAGAAATAATAATGTTTATTAAGAGAATAATTTTATGTCTTTGGAAAATCATTTAAAATTTTTTAATTTTATAAAAAAATAATTTCATTTTTTCTTTACTTTTATAAAATTTTTCTTTAATCTTTAATTTTAACTTTAATTTTTTATTTTCTTTACTTTTTCTTTTTCTTAATTTCATGTTTTTCTTTAATTTTATAAAAAATTTACAGTAGTAACCCTATCTTCCCACATTCAGCAGCTAGTCATAGAATTCCTATAGTTTGGCTTAAAAGCCCTAATTATAATATACAAACAAGATGATTAAAATGACATATTATCTGCTTATATTCTATACAAATCTTGAAAATTTGCTTTGATACAATTGATGGAAATAATGCATAATATGCAGGTTAAGCTATATAATAGGTCCACACTACTATGCATTCTGAACTAGAAAAAGTGATATTCATTATCAAAATTAATTCTTTAGTATTGTGTTTAGACTTGACATTATTTGGGAAATGCTCTTCTTATGTAAGAAAGAAGAAAGGAAGGAAGGAAGGAAGGAAGGAAGGAAGGAAGGAAGGAAGGAAGGAAGGAAGGAAGGAAGGAAGGAAGGAAGGAAAGAAGGAAAGAAATTGATTGAGATGGTGACCTGTCAAGACACTCTGAGATGGGAAGTTGTGTGCAGATTTATCTAGCAATGCTCTTGGGAAATTTACCTGTATGATTAGGACAAGATCAAGCAGAAGTAAGAGCTGACCTAGAGTGGGTTACAAAAGAGGTCTCCTCAGATTGTGTGTGGAACTCTGGAGCTGGAATGGCCCTTCTGTTGCTACGAAATGAAATGAATGGCAGAGCTTTATATCCACCCCTGCAGCAGCTTGTGATTGACCCTGAGTCCTGCCTGTAGAAAGGACAGAGCCTTAGGCAAGGCAGTGACCTGATACTGAGGCAATCTGCAAAGAGGAAAAGAGCTGTGAGCCGGAAGTAGTCTATACTCTCAAGAGCTACATAACGGCTACTAGAGTAACCCAGAGAAGAGCATAGAAATGGAACACCATGTATTGAACCCATTTTAGTGGTAATCATTTCAGGTATTCAGAAAGCAAAGCCTGTATGGATTGATTAATTTTTAATATGCGTGTGAATACTTCTATATGTATTGGAGATGTTTGAAATAAAATTTGTACTCTTCACATAGCATTTTTAAAAGTTCAGAATCATTATAGACAGGTAGCAGCAGAAAAGGTAAGAGATAAATTATAATATATGGAGGATATTTTTGCTGTAACTTAAAATTAAATTTAGATTTGAAATTTGTGGCTGCCAAGGTAAGAAGCAAACTGAAATAATATGGTTTTTTGTCACTGAAAGAAGAATTAGCTTTCAAGGAAAGTAAACATTTTATATTTTTTAAACTTAGAAACAATTCATTACATCTAGATATTGAATAACAATGTCTTTAATGTCTGCTGAAAATATAAGATGTCATCATTCAACTATTACATATATTGGTAAAATTGGAAAACTTATGAGCGGATCAATGGCAACAAATCATTGCAAAACAGTAAGCCTAAGTGCACTAGTTTCTAGTGCACTAACTTGAACTTACATAGAGAGGTGAATTGTTGCCATGCCTTTTAGATCAATATTGATGAGAAGCAGTTGCCTCAACCATATTTTGCCTGGAGCTAAATAATAACCATTTCAAGACTGAGCTCCCGGGCAAGTATCTGGCACATGCATCTCTATGGTGATGACTGAAAAGATACCAGATGGTCTATAAACAAGATTATACCCTGTTAAGGAAATTAAGGGGTTGAATTTTATTCTTGCCCACTTGGAGGATCATTCCCTGTCCACACTGGAAGTAAATATTAGGAAACCTGTGAGTAGAAGCAATTTTTAAAGAGCTTTTAATCTCCATCGACTGAAGACATTTCTCCATTTTATCTTAAAAGTCTTCTCATTTAGACTGGTACTAGCTGCCTAGAAGTTTAACTTGAGAAGAATTTTAAAGTAGTCTCAGTATTCTGTGGCAAAAACTGTCATGGCTTATTAGCAAAATCTGCCATGGAAAAGGGAGTAAGTATGCTATTTATCTGCTAACCTTGGAAATTTGCACCATGCAGCTTGGAGAGGCTCTGGCTGAGATCATTTTTGGAAGAGGTGAAATCTCAACTGGCTTCTCTAGAACATATGATTGTGAGTAGCATGGCCCCATTTTGAGGCCATGAGCTGCAAAATGTAGCTCCTGAGGAACACTTGATGGAATTATTTACTGTGGCTCATGTAAAGTTAGACTACGCCAAATACAAATTTAGTTTAGCCTCGTTGCCACATAGTTGATAGTCTCTGGGAGTAATAGCCAACTTAGCTGCTTAAGAAGCATTCAGATTTTAGATAGTGCAATGTCATTTGGAAAGACGAAAATGCCTGCCTTTCCTATTCCTAATGGCAGGAGGGTAAAGTATATGACTGAAAATGTTAAATGAATGTATTAAGGTATATGTGCATATGTGCTAGGAGAGTTAAATATATTCCAATATATTACCATTTCATTCCACTGATTATAAGTATTTCATTCTCTCAGTGAAGACTTTTCTAAATACACCCTCCCCATTTAAAATGCTAACTTTCTGTCATTACTACTCCAGCTTCCTTATCCAGCTTCCCCACTTAATTTTTTCAAATAACACTAACCATCATTTTCAATACACTGTGTAATTTACACACAAATCTTGTCCATTGATTTTACTTCCCTGTGAGAATGTATGTTCCATAAAGGCATGAATTTCAGCCTGTTTTATTCACTTCTACACCTTGGATTCTAGAACAGTGACATTACACACAATAAGGAATCAATAAATAAATAGCTGTTGACTAAAATAATGAATACACTCACCAATAGATGGTGGCTGCCCATTCTGAGTCTCTTATTATACTGATTTATATTGATTTAAAGAACAAATAAGATTTGAATTCATGTAGGAATTACAAGGTTTGACCCAGACATAGTTCCTATAAATGTGAAATGTGAGGGGGTAAATTCTAGATCAATACACAATAGTATGAATGGGTTGAGTTGCTCTTAACTGCTTTTTTAAGATAGAGTATTTAAGGAAGTTACTCAATCTACAGGCTATACTGAATGTTCATCTTCCTGAAGTTCAGTGCTGACAAATATTGCTGTACTCCTCAGAGATGATCAAAAGCCACACTCTTGCCTTGGAACTCATTGCTTTCTTTCTTTCTGATATTTGTTTCGAACCAAATGTTACAGTCTCATTTCTACTGTTACCATATTTTACTCTGTGTTCTACAACAATGTTCTACTAATATTATTTCTCCTCTGTCTTTAAATACAAATGAACTATGCTAAAATGAGAGTCCCTAATGATCACATATATTAAATCTTGATTTGAAGACTGGCAGACTGTTGAGTTTATTCACACCCTTTCCATTTCTGGAAGAATTTTAGATGGAGCACTTTGAATAACCAGAAATAGAGAAAATAGTTTCATTAACTATCCTGAGTTAAGCTTAGATGATTTCACAATAACTTGTATTGCATGATACCACTGTATAATAATTGGTACATCCTATTAAAAAGAAAAAATACATAAGGTTTCCTGGTCAGACCACTTAATGAAACAAAGGGTAGAATGAGAAATTTATTTATTACAAAGAGAAGTTGACAACTGATAAAAATACACTTTGTTTTTCCCCCCAATTCTAGCACAATAAATTTTAAACTCTACAAAGAAAGAAACATGATCAGTTTTCTTTACTATTAGATACCCAGCATCTAGCACAGTGACTGGTCGAGGGCATTTATTAAATAACTGTGAATATAAGATTAAGGCAGAGAGTTTAGTTTACAGGGCACTTACCAGTCATTTATTGTGCATTCTTCTAAGGAGTCTAATAAAGAGGTTTTAATGATGTCACACTCAGATTATTAAAATTCTCATTGATTTCCTTCTTAGTCCACAGCATGATCCATGTGAGATGCATGGGTGGAAATAAATTTTATATACTGGAGAGATCATGGTTTTTAGTTTCCAAATGATCCCATATGAAATCGTGAAGGATCTCTAAAGGCAACAGATACCTGAATTTGTTCTTAAGGCTGTCATTCAGGCTGCCCTTTCTTTTTTCTTTTTCTTTCTTTTCTTCTTTCTTCTTCTTCTTCTTCTTCTTCTTCTTCTTCTTCTTCTTCTTCTTCTTCTTCTTCTTCTTCTTCTTCTTCTTCTTCTTCTTCTTTTTAAATAAAGGAAATCGAGGATAGAGTGTAATATTAATACTTAAATTAGTGAGGTTTTGGAGACGGCTAATGGCAAAACCTGCCCTGGTCCTAGGATGGTTCTAGGTATGTTTAATGTGAGATAGCACTAGGAATGCCCCATTTTACTCTTACATTCTTATAGTCATTAAAGTTAAAATATAAATATATACCTTTAGAGTCATTAGATAAAAATAGTGTACTTCTAAAATGAAAATCAAGCTACTCTCAATAACAAAATGGAAAGATAAGAGAAAAAAAAGTCAGAAGACTACACATTGTACTGAAAAGCAGCTAGCAAATAAGCATCTGAGAAATTAGTGATAATAATAATTATAATTTAGAGCTTACCATGTTCTAGGCACTGTTCTAAACACTTCATACATATAATCTAATTCTACAACATCCTTCTAGCATAGATCAAGGTATTATATTCATTTAGTTAAAGAAGAAACTGAAACAAATGTAAGTGAAATGATTTGCCTGAGGTTACTCAGCCGATGCATGCTATAGCCTGGTGATAAAGCCAGGCAGTGTGGTACAGAACTGGTGTATTAACTACTATATACCACATAGTCTCACAAACCCACAATCTTTGTGAAAATAGATAGAGGATTGAAGTTCTTATAGTAATCCATGTCTACATTCCTTTTAGTTTCTCTTTCTCTATATCAATAAATAGCTTGCTTGATGTGGTGTTTGTTAAAGTATAGCCCACAATCTACTTCCCTCAGAATCACCTAAAGATTGCAGGTCTCTGCACTCTGTCACCCATCTACCAAATCGGAATTTATGTGTGTGTGTGTGTGTGTGTGTGTGTGTGTGTGTGTGTCCCAGATATTCATTTTTAAAAATTATACCTACTTATAAATATAAAGGTCAAAAGTAAAAACTGAGGGGCCTCAGAGTGGTGATCTGCTTTTTAAGCCAAGTATTAAGAAACAGGTATTTATTAAATTTTTATTAAAATCATTTCCAGTAAAAAGTGAAAATATATGTATAAAAATAAATTTGAGGAAATTTTTTTTTTTTGTAGACTAAAGTTTAAGAGCTTCTGTTTTAGTCAACATAAAGAACTTTCTTTTAGAGGAAAAGCATACATAGGAATAGTAGAAATAATCTTCCACTTTACCTGTTTAGAGAATTACCAGGCTCATTTGGTAAAAATACATATTTATGTAGGCAATTTTATTCTGAAAAAAATTTCTTTTATCCCTAGAATGTATAGCCCTGGATAATGCTATAATCGTTCATTTATTCAAAAAATATTAATAAAATGTTACTATGTTCCAGGCACTGCTCAAGGCAGTGAGAACAATATTAACAAGACAAGCAAGTCTCTGAGGTAACTTTTGTCACATTTGTATACGCTGCATGTAGATAAATGAGTTATTTGTAAAAACAAACAAAAAAAAGATTATAATGTCCAAATGACTATATAGGTTGTATATATCATTTTGCGGGCATTATTCTATACAATAAAAGTAGCTTATTCTCTGAAATTATATTTCTTATTTAATTTTATTTTGTTTACATAGTGCTATTTCTTTCATGATATCTTACAAGTCATATTTTCAGAAGCCACTTCAATCATTTTTGAAGTGAAACTTTATCTCAAGTGAAATACAGCTGCTGTTTTCACAGAAGCATCATAGCATTGAACATGAAACCAAAGAGACCTTCATTTCATATAAACACATAATACATTCACTGAAATTGGTGATGTGCTACAGAGAGCATCCTTTTATGGCAACATTTGTCTCAATGCTGCCAAATGCAAACAAGAAAGAACGATGATCTACAAAGGCCTGTTACAAGTAGCTTTGAAACTTCTTATGTCTATATACTTAAAGTCTTGACTATATTTGGTATCGAAAATGTCTAAGCATTATCTCTAGAATGAATCAAAATCTCCATAAAATATGTAGCAATGCATCTAAATAAATAAAGGAAAAAGAAAAAAGATAAAATATATGTAGAAGTCAACTTTAAAACTACTTAAATATAAACTTTTATGGCATTGGATAGAAAATTTGTTCTTTCTCAGACTATCACAAATCACGACTACTTCGAATGAATCATTTGTTAAATGTTTGGACAACAGTAGCATTTTTCATGTAATGCATACGCTTTCTAGATTCCCTAGCCTTGGATTCTGTACACTTCCATGTGTTGGTAAATGATAAAGCCTGCATTTCACATGTACAATATAGATTTTTGACTTGGCATTTACTTATATACTGACTAAAAACACAGTTTACAAAATTTGATAGCTTCTAAAATCAGTGCAAAACATCCTTGAAATACTTTTTGTGGGTGGAACTGCATATAGCAAAGTTGAAGATATTTAAGTAACTTATGGATATTGTTTTTTGGAACTATTTTTTTATTTAAAACAATGAATGCATATATTCATAGGTACATGTCTATATGTAATCTTTTATTCATTAATTCTTCCAAAAATTTCTGAGGCACTTAAAAAATGAAAAAGATACCATAATTTTTATTGATTCTTAAAATTGAAATAACTCATTTTAAATGAGTAAATAGATTTTATTCATCAAACTTTAGAAATATTGCACCATTTAAAAATATATTACTTATTACTATGTATGTCTACTACAGATGATGTCTTAATCACTTTCACATACATCACCTCATTTGATCATCACAATAATTCTGTCATATTCTTCCTATATTCATTTTATGTATTAAGAAACTAAGCCAAGAACAGAAAGTTTACACAGCTCATTAAGTGCTCCGCATGTAAACACAAGACTGTATTCCAGGTAGTTAGATATAGAGGGAAGATAATAAGAAAAGTATAATACACAGATTGTTGAAAAAGAAAATTAATTTTACCCATAAAATGATTTAATTATTATAATTAACACCAAATTACCAAATTCACCATTTAGCATTTCATAGAAGAGTGATATTATACAGGTAATAGATTTATATAATACCTAGCAAAATACACCAGAGAGATCTCCATTTTGTCATTTGTCCCTGTAAGTTGTCTAGCACTCAGGAATTAGGAAGGGATACTGTCAGATTAAATGCAGTTTTAAAAGAGAGTACAATATTTTCTATAAAGATCCTTTCGTACAATATGACTTAAAATTCCTAAGACTAGAGCAGGTATCATATTACATTCAGGACAACAAACCAATTTTAAGATAAATCATTTCAAAAGAACTGCATTTTCTAAGTAATTCTTTTCCAGAGAGAATCACTGACCAAATTAGTACAGAAAAATCTTAAACTTATTTGAAAAACATAAACAATTGAGTTATTTATCCATATATTACCATTGTTCTCTTGATTAGACAATATGTCTTAATAATCCTCTTTTACAATAAAAATTTCAGCTTTTTATATCTTATAAACATTCCATACTAGATTAAAATTATCATAGCTATTAAGTCCTTCAAAAGCATTATGCAAATTCTCCTTCAACTATAATAGTATTTCACACAGCCAGGAGCAATGAAAGATGGGATTGTTTTATTTTAAGGAAAGAACAGGACATTATTATTATGATGATGTTTTTACTGATAGATAAAAGTAAGATGTGAATGCATTCTGTTTTGTAGTCAAGGTTAACAGTATTACAGTCATTAACCACTCTATAGGGCTATTTACTGGCATTATTAAAAACTAAAAACATAAGTGTCAGTAAATACTAATTAATTATCTAAGTAACTCTACTATTGTAAAAAAAAAAGCACATAAGTGAGTTTTTTGTTCACAACCATTTCCTGTCTTGCTTAATGTAATAATATACACTGTAAACCCTTTAGATTTTCCATATGAAATGACCAGATATTCAATATGTTTCACTATTTTTAGGACTATAAAATGTGCTTTTCTTGTATCTGAAATGTAATTATAATATTATTTTTCCTAATATTTATCAATAGGACATTTATCTTAAAATGGATTTTTAATCTTTAATAATTCTGAGTATACACTATTTCTCTAAATGGTTTTGAAATATAAAATGGCTTCTGTATAGAGCACATTTTCTTTCTTTCATTCCTTTTTTTATCTCTGACTCTCATCTATATTCCTGATAAGTTTATATCCAAAACTATATGTGTTAAACCTGGAGTGTGCCATTTTGTTTTTAGTTTCTTTTAATCTATTCCAAAGTCGTTTGTTCTTGGGATCCCTATTCCAAGGACAATTCTCTGCACAGTATGTCTGCTCTTATGATAAAGCCTAATTAAATTATTGGCTATGCTTTGCAATTAAAAAATTCCTCCTGGAAGTGGGGATCTTTCAGTCCCCACTCACTTTCAAAACACTAGAAATAAATATGAATATATATATTTTTTAATTTTAAAAAAGATAAATTCTACTTTACTTGGAAACATTTAAATAATTAATGAACACAAGTATTAATTATTTTCATACTAGGTCTGTTGGGAAAAATGTAGAATCTTAAGAACTGTCTTCTCTCCTGAATATCTTTAGACCAAGACCCAATCTGTGTCTGAGATCTTATTTTGATAAGAACAGATTTTTTAGGGTCCTTCCCAGATCCTATCAAAATGCATATTCATTCCCTGTCATCTAAGATAAGTTCAAAGAAGATATTTTATTAGTCTGTAATTAGCAGACAACTCTGTCTCCACCGATGTAAGCAATAAAGAATATTTTCTTTTATAATATTACAGGGATTTTCTCACTTTTCAAATTGCTCCTCTTACTTAGCTGGAATTGAGGATTGGAGGTAGGGTCCAACATTATCAGAGGGCTCAATGGTGTTTTTGAGGACACAGCTCTTTCTATATCTATGCCCTATGGCCCCCAGTCTTAGCCTTATCCTATCTTGGTGGCAAGATGGCTACAACAATTAGAGGTCCAGACACCCTGTGGTAGAACAGAGGTTGTTTCTTTCTTATGTTCTGCTTATCAGTGAGTAAAAATCTTTCCAAAGACTATCCCCCCATGGACTTCCCATATCCTATAGATCATATAGGGTCATAAATCTACACGTAATCCCTAAGAGGGGAAATGAGACCATCATGACTTGCTTTAAACTATCAGTTTATATGAGGAGACAAAATCAGGGCTCTGCCAGCTTGACATGGAGGAAACATTATTGAGTAGGTGATCAACTCATGCTGTAGGTCAGTTTGTCTACCCAAGAAATATTTACACTTTTCATTAGCACACACACACCTAAAAATTTATCTAAATGATGGCAAAGCTAAGAGAACAAAGGAAGGGAAAGACTCATAAGGCCTAGCAAGATAGCAAACTAGAAAGAATGCACAAACTATCTTTCATCCCAAGATGTTTTCAACAACTGCAGCCTGTAGTTTGGCATACCCCGGGAAATGATTAATTGGCAATTTGATTCATTTTGGTACCATAGAAGAAATAATTTACCATTAACTCCCTGGTGCTCTGAAGGAGTTAATTTTCATCACATGAATGAACACTTTATTCCCAGAGAGTATCATACTCACTCTGCTTGATCCAAGGAAGAAACACAATTCAAAGAAATATTTAATCATTTGGGAAGAACATTAGACTGAATTAAACACTCTCTGTGCTTACCCATGTGATGCAAATTAGTTCATTGCATTCTTTTAGTCTGTTTGGCAAGAAGCACCAGAAATAGGAATATGTACTATTAATTTAATTACGTAGTTAACAAGCAATATTTAAGTGCCTACTGTTTGTGTAGAACTATCCTTGGAATGGTGATAGTCTCAAAGGAAATAACATTCATGTAGAGACAAGTCAAATAAAAGTCCATCAAATTCTGACTTTCTCAGTCTGTCTGTAAAATTAAAACCAGCACAACCCTACATGTACTTATTTCACAGCAGAACTGGTAGACAGGACATGCAGTAAAGAAAAAAGTAAGAAGCCACCTTGCCATCACTTGTAAGCCTTATTTGATACCTTTTTAAATGTATTTTTTAACATTGCTAGTATCTTGGCTGACCCCACACCAGTTCCCTCCTCCAAATGCTAAATATTATGCATTTTAAAACATATAATTAATAATTGTTTGCATATATAATATAACATGTTTATTTTTGTCATATAGTGATATAGAAATGTTGTGATTTATCAATAATGTTGCAGTCTCAATTTTGTAAAAAAAAATAAGACAAAACAAAAAATTTTAATATGGTAAGAAAAATAACAGTAATAGTTCTATTTTCCTTTAATATTAGAAACAAATAGAAGAAATTCATTTAGCATTTTAAGTAGAATAATATCAATTTGCCCACAATTTTATAAAAAATTAAACACATTTTATATACTATATGGAGTTTATATTTTTTTCTTTGGTCCAGTCAACTATCTTTGACTCAAACATAAATGCTATCCTGGCAACAAGAGGTGGTAAATTTAATGTAAATAAAATTTTGTTTGTTTCTCAGTTTAAAAAAGAAAACTATCTTAGTATAGCATCTCCACTTTCCATGCTGTATATTGCTGAATGTTCTACAACATCCATTGTCTGATGCCATTAGACATTCCTAGGGATTGGAACAGAACCCATTTGCATTCTACAGAGTAAAACACTGAGAAAGAATTTATGGAGATTGAAATGTGAACTAAATTGAGAGCATAATTCCAAGTAGATGATTTCAGTTAATTAAAACTAGTAGTACAGGTTCTAAATAAATGGGTGCTGGTAATTTCCAGAATATATGAGGACATCTACTGAACTATACATTTTATCACAGTCTGATAAGCTGTGATAAAATGCTTTAACTACTATGAGGATTTATGGAACCAACCATGTTTATCAGACTGATATTCAGTCAATTCTGACATACTAAAAGAGGGCCCAGTTTGGGTTATCCATGCCCTTACTACTGTTTATCTTCTTTTCTACCTACTTCTAAGCTCATTATATCCTCCATCAAAGGAATAACAGGAAATCATTCAATTATATCTAATGTTTTTGGTGAAATCTGCCTTGTGTGAGTGAGAGCCTGGCAAACATTACATCTGAGACTTATCTGAAGAATATGTTCATGTTTCATTTCTGGTCATACAAGAAGGGACTAATCATTAATTTCTAAAACTGAACAGATAATGAGAGCAACACTGATCAACTTGCTCAGTGTTTAGTCATGTTCTTGCCTTTGTGTGTATCTTGTCCAGTGTGCCATATCAAGAGATGTCATGTCTATGGTCATGCCCCCCTGAACAAGCCCAATCCCATCTTATTTTGGAAGTTAAGCAGGGTTAGGCTTGGTTAGTACTTGGATGGGAGACCACCTAGGAAGAATAGGTACTATAGGCATAAAAAATAAAAAATAAGGAATTGTGAGCCGACAAAGTCCTTTCAATCTGTGAGGTCAATCAAGGATTGTCTCGCCTAAAAAAATAAAAAGTAAAAAAAAGAGATGTCACTAATTTAAACCATTTTTTAGGTATCAATATCTGCTAGATAATGATTAAAATTTTCCAAATGAACCCATTTCTTTTACTTTCTATTATGAAGCTTATTATAGCATCAACTAATAATATGAATATAATGCCATTGATGATGAGCATCTTCATTCAACCCTGTTACTAAATGGAACCATAAAGTAGTCCTATTGATATTTAGCTTTGGTCACAAAAGACCTACCACATGGTGCCAAGTAATATTCAGGACCTAAAGAATTTGGGTTACAACGTCTATGAGTAAAACTGCCAACACTCTACGAATACAGGCAATATGAGACCTCATATTTTATTTGAGTATATGTTCTACATATTTTAGAATGACTTGAGTATGTATAAAATTGCTTTTTGAAGAAAGGTTTGAAAAAAATGTTTTGAAGAAATTTCTGTGAAGAGAAAGGCCCTTCTTATGTTTTTGTCTTTATGCAGAAACTCAATTATGAACATTCAAGTTGTTTCTCAATATCAATTAAATAATGCCAGATTTTCTAGTAATATATATGGTAATCTAGATAGAATCTTTATTTTCTAAAATCTTACTAAAATGTGCTTTTTTGCAAGGACTGTGTGCATGTAAGTTGATCATGAAGCAACACTTGATGAAAGTTCGCTAATAATAAATTTGATAATGTTATTATAATAACAAATATCATTTATCAAGCTAAATACTATATATAAAATTTTATTTAATTATCATAACAATGTTATAAGGACTAATATTAACAAATAGTATGTATTATGTTCTTTCAGGATGTCAGAATCTGGGCTGTTTTCTTTTTAATATTAATTTATCTAATTTTTAACAAGTTAACATTTAATATAAAGTAAGTATTCTTCCTCTTTATTAATGAAGAAATTAAATTTTACAAAGTTATGTGCATTGCATTGCTAGCTGCTCTATAGATTGAAACATATTCATTCAATGTTGACAATACAATAACCATACTCTTTAATAGTTGTCTATTGCAAACTCCTTTCCCCTATCATCAATGATCAAAAAAGTGACATCAATAGCCCATTTCCCCTAGTATCTCACCTTGATCTCAAAGCAAAATATCCCCAGTGTCTAGGTATAGTTGTCTATGGCAAACATGACTAAAGTTGGACACATGATTAGAAAATACTGATGGAACATCACCTGACTACAGCTGATTCCCTAATTTTAGGAACTTATTTAGTGGGAAAGCTAAGGAGGCAAACCAGTATCCATCTGAATAAGCAGAATATTCATGTGTGTAGCAGTCAGTGTTCAAGCTGACTCCATTCACAATTTTCCTTCACTGCACCTTATTTTTTTTGATAAGTGTAGATCTATTCATGATTGATCCATCTTCCCTAAGATTGATATATCAGAATGTGTGGGGTACAGCACTTATCAGCATTAATGACTGTCCTGATTTTACTGATGACACAAAGTTCAGTGGCTTTAAAAAGAAAATTAGAATAGAAAAAGAATGTTTGCTTAATGAATTCTAGTTTCATTGCAAACCTAAATACTACTTTCTCATGAATATTCTTTTCACTTTTCCAAATTTAAAAGAATAAATTATTTCTATAAGAAATTTATTATGGTTGGGTGGTTATAAATATGAATTCTTAACTCAAAGATTTATTTATGAACTCTGGTTTCATTACTTACCTATGTGAACTTGGACAATTCATTTAACTTATTTCTGTCAGATTTTCACAACACAGAGGCAATAATGCTAGTTATCTCATAAAATTTCTGTGATGATTAAATGAGTTAAAACATGAAAGAATTTAAAGCTGTGCTTGGCACATACAAAATCCTTGCTAAATACCAGCTAAATAATTATGATGTCATTACAAACTCGGATTGGCTTTCTCATCAGATACTGATTAGCCAAAGTTACAAAGTATGCCAGCGAGGAACTCAAGCCCTCATTCCTACAGACTCAAAAAACTGAATTCTTCAGCAACCCGAATTAGCTTCAAATGGATCTACACCCAGCTGAGTCTCAAATGAGACAGTGGACCCTAGCTACATTTACATTATAAGACCGTAAAAGTAGGTCTCAGTTTAGTCATACCCAGACTCCCAACTAGAAGGAAATATAAAATAAATGCATCATCTTTTAGAGAACTACATTTGTTAAACAGCAATAGATAGCTATTTATAGGCAATGGAGAGTACAGGTAATTACGAGGTTTCTAGTTTAATAGTCTACATGTATAACTATGTTAAGTTTGAGATATTATATGTTATACGAATGTCGAATGGTCTGGGGACTAAATGAGGACCATTCGACTCAGCAGTAGTGCTGATTTCTTACTGTGCAGTTTGACAAGTTAGCAGGCCCTGAACCAGATGCAGTGGACCATAGTGAACCAGAGATTCAGAACTGGTGACAGAAAAAACATATAGATGGCTACTCCAAATAAATTTTTTCTTTACTGAATGAAAAAAAAAGGAAATAAATAGCTGCCTGAGGAAGAGGTAAAGTTGAAAGTGCATTATTTTATGGTGTGGTAAGAAAAGAAAGTAGATAACTTCAGGAGAGTAAGAAAAGAGGAAAAGGACTTAACTGTACTTTTTAATGGAAAGGAAGAAATCTACGTATAGCACAGAGCCAGAACAAGGTAAAGAAGAGGCAAATAACCCTCCATATCTGAAAAACTGGGTAAAAGCAATACTTAAATCACATAGATGTTTGAGAAATTAAATAAGATAAAAAATATAAATTTTTTAGTACAATGTTTAATCTGTAGTAAACCATAAAAAATGTATCAAGTACTACTAATTTTGTTATTATTAGAGATATCAAGAGAGAATTGGTGGCATACAGCTTGGATGTGGCAAAAGAAGGGTACACATACATAGAATGATAATCTTTTTAACTTTTTTTTTATGAAAAGAGAGATGATAGATGAATTAAGGACCTACAGTTGGGAGCCATTAGAGAGAAAGTGGAATCTAGGATAACTGAGGTAAGTTTGTCTGCAGGCAAAAGCTCCAATGAGTTCTCTGTGATGAAGGTATGCATTGGGTGGCCTATACTGACAGTTAAGGCCATGTTCTATTCTATTTTCTCTTACTCTTCCAGTTGTTAATCAAGTTTCCTGTGCTTCACCTTAACAACTTATTTTACTTTCAAGGAGGGAGAGGCATAAAAATGCCAGGTTTCTGATGAATCTGGTTTAGGATTAAGGTAAATTTTATTTGAAATATCTGAAAAATGTTATTTTAAATTTAGATACAAGGTGTGTTATGCGTGTCATTTTCAGAAGTTGTTTTTAAGCATGTAACTGAGTAAGTGAAGCCTCCTTGTCTTAAACTTTGAATCTTCAATTTGTGTTAGCAACCTCTCACACACGTCTAGGCAGAAGTGTTAATCTTGTACTGAACTCTGAGTTGGTTAATGTGCATTTCTCATGTTACCTTCACACTCGGCTCCAATTTATAAATCTCACCAGTGTAGGCAATTTTGCTATCTTTTCACAAGATGACAGAATTCTTGGTTCAATGATGAAGTGTGAAAAACTTTCTACTAAAATAATAAATGTGATACATGATATTAAAGGCTTTATTTTCCAAATTACTAATGTAGTGTTCAAGTTGTTGGAAAGATTTTAAAGGAAATGAAGTTTCCTTTAAATTTTCAGACTACATAAAAAAAAAAAAACAAGAACAAAACTGGATTGGACATATGTTTAATTTTTGATAGGCATCATATCACATTCGCCTTATTTAGTGTATAGGCATATTACAACTAGGATAAATAAACATGGCAAACTGATGAATATAGAATAGACAAGTATTTAAATAATTAAAATAATTAGAATGTTATGGTAATGGTATTAAATCTTTAAGCATTTTTATTACTACATACAAAATATAAACTTTTTTTTCTGAAAAAAAAATGTATACAGCCATTAATACTGGCATTAATACTGTAAGCTCTAACATTTTTAAATATAAATACACAAAGAGACTTTTTTTAATTGTCCATTAGATTATTATATTGAAAGAGAGGAAAATTACTTTATTCTGAAAGAATATGGATAAGATAAGCAGAGGTAGATTTAGTATAAACCTAAAGAAACTCAAACCCCAGGGCCTCTCACTTCCCTGGGCCTCCAAGAGTTGAAATTTTTTGTGAGATGTTCTAGGTTGCGAAAAGAAACAAAATTACAACGAGGATTCTTTCTTATGAAACATTTCTAATAAATTTTCTCATTTTAAATGGACAGACACTCTATACATAATTGTGTATTTGCCTTCTTTTTCTTTGGGCGGGGGGGAGCATCGAACAATCTGTAAACTTCAGACTCCATCAAAACCTAAATCATGTCTTTGAGCTAAGTCAATTAGTGTAAAGAACTGCACTGGTAGCACTTCTATGCTTTGGGACACATCGAGTTCTGGAGGTACACAGCTAGATTGGTTGATTGCATTTTTAGAAATGTTTTTCATGAAAACAGTAGACCTAGCTGGTAGTTTTTTAGCACAAACTGCTGAAGTCTGTTGGACCAGAAAATGACTAGAACTATAAGTCCGTAGGGTTAATCTATATAAGAAGGTAGTAGGCACAGAAAGAGGCGGAGAGAGAAGGAGGGAGAGGATGTATAAAAGGGAATTAAAAAGAGGTGAGATAGAATTGGAAAGGTAGAAGAAGTTTAGGAAAAGTAGGAAGGAGAGGAGTGGGGGAAGGAAGAAGAAAGAAAGAAAATAGGGAGAAGGGATGTACTCTCTCTCCTCTCTGCTCTAAGATATGTTTTAGGCAAAATTTTGAAATAGAAAAGAATTTTTTTTAATTACTTCCCTCTGAATTCCCAAAGCTATATAGGTCACTAAAATTTTCTCCATTCCAGACTGCTTAATTTTCTAATAGCATCTGTATTACCTGTTGAGCTAAACTTCAGCTGAGTATGACCTATCTCTGATGTGGAGTAGAGGCACCTGAATAAACAAAATCCCTTATAGTAACTACTAGACCAAGAACTCCTTATTCCTTCCAAAGAATGTGTTCACTTTGAAATGAGAATATTTAATTTTTCAGTTGGATTTCTTGTTAAGGAACAATCAGAGAGTGTACCGGTATGAAGTGGGAACCATCAGGAAGTGTAGTGGCAGTAATGGCAATTGGTGGGGGACAACAGTGGAGACAGTTTGGGTAGGAGCACTCAGATATGCCAGAATTGCTAGGTCAGTTTGTTTAAATTACTTCTTTTTTCCAGAGCTTCTTAGCTACTTCCTCTTTTAAATATACAGATTACCCAATGCTGCAAGTTTGGAAGTGACAGCCATTTTTTAATAAAGATTGTTTGTAAGCTAGGCACTTTCGATGCACATCTCAGTGCAGTCCAAGGCAGTCTGCTCATACATAGCTTCTTTCTCTGATCCCCAACCCACATGCAGGATTCAGGTAAGGTCCCATACAATATCAGTGGTTTTTCCCATTAGTTTTGTCCATGAGAGCAGAGTAAATGAAACAAAATCTACATTTCAGGTCAATTACTTTAGACAACAGCACATACTGAAGAGAGCCAAATCACAGTTCTTTTCTGTCACTATTAGCTTTGAACCATTGTGGAGCAGTAAGAGATTCTATGGATTTTAAAGTTATTCCTACAAAGAAAAGGAACAGTAACTAAATCTGCATGAATTTTTGTTTATATATCTTTTTCTGGTTTATATTATAATATCTTACCATTCATTTCATAAACTTTTAGATTTTTTCTTTTATATTAAAATGAAGAGTGAAGAATTTATCTTTTATTATTGTCTCATTGCTTTGTCAATTAAAAACAAAAATTCTACCCATGTATTTGTTGCCAAACTACATTGAACCATTCAATCTCAGATACATTCCTCACCAGAACTGGGACCATCAAGGTGAAAGAATATACATCCCTGAAAACAAGAAGCAGCAAATGTGATTTTCTTTTGCTTATGAAGTTAAACTGAAGGTAACCGAATTTACTTTATTTTCCATTTTCTTATACAAGTTGTCATTATATTAGAGATAAAGTGAAAACGCTTAGTTCATTTAATGAAATTAAACCTAATAGGAGCTTTGTTTAATTATCTAAGAGCAGAGTCAGCCAGAGCTTGGTGCTGAGAAAATGATGGATCTGGTGAAAGCACTTTAATCCAGGGCTAACCTACTAGCTGTAGCTTTCTTTGTGTGCATATTAATTGTAAAGGGGAACTTTTATGTATCATTTAAGTGGATCTTTTATAATTCAAGCCTTCTTTATGTGAAGTGCAAAATGTATGCTTAGTTTTTCCAGTAACACTTGGGGAAATGCCTTGTAAATGGGTATATAAATTTGCTTAATTAATCAAACAAAAGGAAAAGCTTTTAAAGAGGAAAATCATGATGGGAACTTAAAGGAAGGAAATTAAAAAGATAAAGCTTATTACGGCATAGTAATTTCAATTCATGCTGTAAATAAAATAGGTTTAAAAGCAAAGCCAGTGCAAATATGCCTCTACAGCAGGTTCTCTGGGATAATTGGCTGTGGCCCAAGTATTACCAATGGGATTTGAGTCAATATTGTTTTTTGAGTGTCCTTGGACTACTGAATTTATTAAGTGGTTTATTTGTAGTAAAGACATTCTCCAAGTAACCTTGCCTATACTCCACATGTGATCTCTAAGTCACTAGCTAGGTACAAGAGTTGAATTCTGATAAATAAGGGTTTTCAATGTTGATCTTGGAAGCTATGTTGCTCTACAGTTGAAAGTAGTTTTTAAAATCATACTGATTTGAAAGTTTTGTAAATTATACTCACTTATAAACATTTCCAAGAAATTTGACAAAACTCTTAGGGAAATCAACTTCAATTAAAGTCCTCAGTCTATGGCAAGTAGGTCATGGGAGTCTTCAGTTCTGGTGGTTGATAATGATGCTCTACTTCTCTGTTTACAAAGGATGGTCTATTGGGCAACAACATGAATTATTGTAGGCCCTTTTACAGTTGCAGAAGATTGAGCACCATATCTGAGCTACTGAATCAAAATTCACCTTTTATCAGGGTCCCAAGTTTGAGAATGACTGTTCTAGCTAATGTGGGTATGCCAGACAGTGAGAGTATCTTCTTATTCCTTTGATTTGTATTTGTACCTGGAATCCTATTGATTCATAATTTGATGTTATTATATGTGCCATCATTTTAAAAACATTTTTAAGGATATATTTCTCTTTTTTTCTAATGGCTTGTAATAGTAATTTAAAATAGTTCAGAATAGAAAATGAATTAAGAAGATATTTGAGCCACGGAAATAAAGAATTATAAATAGGTCTCAATTTGGGTAAAGCAAGAGCCCAAACATTATTCAAATTCTAAGATTAAAGTACAAATCAACCATGTGTGTTTTTGCAAATTGTCCCTCCCATTAAAAAAAAAAAAAAGATTTTTACCATTTTCAAGTTTCTCTGTAGGTTACAATTTATAAGCTACTTTGCTATAGAAAATGATTATGTTCTTACTATGTACAATGATTTGATTCAGGATTTAATTATTTGCTATTGTAATTCAAATTTAGACATTTGTCATAACAATTGTAAAAACAAGAAAAATATATGGGTTATAATATAAATAGATAACATTTATTGAGGAATTTTCTATAAGCAAGTAATTTTTCTATAAGCCAATAAACAATATATATATATATATATATATATATATATATATATATATATATATATATAGTTTATTCCACATAATAACTCTAAGAAACAAGTGTAATTATTAAGCCCATTTTACATTTGTAGAAACTGAAGCACAGAAATGTTAGGTAACTTTTCCAAAATTACACAGCAAGATTATAATGAAGTTGAAATTGAAATTTAAGTAGTCTATACTCTTAACTAAAATATTATGATACCCTAAACAATCTAAATACTCAATAACAGTAAAGTGGTTAGGTAAAATTCATGTCAATGTCAAAATGCTAGGTAACCATTTTAAATGGAATTTGGGCAGCATGAGGTACATTCTCTACTTAGAGTCTTTCAAGGCTGAAATCTAGGTGTTAGCCAAGCTACATTCTCATCTTCATGACTAGGAAAGGGGATTCATATGGATTATTGGCAGATTCTAGTCCCTTGTACCTGTAAGACTAAAGCCCTTGTGTTTTTGTTTGTTTGTTTGTTTTTCTGGCTGTGATCCAAACATTGCTCTTAGCTTCTAGAAGTGGATTCATATCTCTCAATATAGTCCTTCATCTTCAAAGCCAGCCACAGGTGTGGCATCCTTCTCATACTCTTAAATTATCTGATCTGTCATTTTGCTTATAGCCAGAGAAAACTCTCTGCTTTTAAAGGACTCATATGATAATCATGGGAATTATATCACATCATACTCAAAGGTTCTACCCACATTCAGAGGAGAAGTAATTCCACAAGAACTAGGGTGATTGAGAGAGGTCAGCTGAAAATTTTATACTTCACATCTTTCTTTCCACATTTTTGAAATAATCTATACATTTTTGCATAATTATAACTAATATCTTTAGGCCAATTTATTTCTCATAAACCAAGCCAAGTTGATTTACTCAGTAATAAGAACCAAAGGTATACCTTGCCTACTGCCTCCAGCTCAAGCACCCATTAGTTCAAAGGCATCACAGTGAGCTGCTGTTAGGTTGACACACCAAATTATAAGAAAACAGGCTTACTGCTTTTATATATAGGGAGTTTAAATGACATTTCTGGGGAGGGGGCTGTGGAACAGAAAGAGATGCTATTTCTGTCAAGTTATTGAATGTTTCATCTGATTGCTAGAGTTGCAGGCAAAATAGCTGGAGGCTAGACAGGTATATTGCTCTTTTAAAAACAGATGGTGAAATTCTCAAGAGATTTGAGAGGAAGAGAAAACAGAAACCTCAATGGAGTCACAGATTTCTATAAAATGAGAGATCTTCTTTATAAAAGTAGGTATAAAATCACCACTGTAGTCTTTGATTCTCTTTTACCTCTCTAAAAGTTAGATGGTGTTTCATAATAAGATGTTAACCTATGATCTTTCTTCCCAATGTTTGTTTTTTAATATCAAATTTTAAAAATAATTTTAATATAACACTATTACTGTTATATTCTACCTAAAAATGATAACATATAACTGATAAAAATGATAAAATATAACTATTATTCTGGAGACATTTTACTTATTGCCTAAATTTATATCTCATAATTGAGGTTATTGATTGCCTGATAAATGCAAATATATTTATTAAATTAAATTATTACCTTTATGTTGATGTAATATTTAGTTTTGTAGAAAATACATCATTGGAAAGGCCATGTTGGAGACTGCAGTCTTAATTCTATCTAGGAGGGTTTCTATTGCTATGTTGAAAGGAAATAGATATTAAATTTTCTTCAGAATTTACCTACAATAGGTATTATAAAATGATGAGATCAGAGATAAATATTAATGTAGCAATGCCCTTATCATAAAAATTACACATACTAGTGTGGGGGCTAAAAAAATTAATACTTTTTCTTCCATGTTCTAAGTTCTGCTAGCTGGGTAAATAATCAAATTAACAGAGACAGATTAATAGGAGAAAAACAATCTTTTAGTATATGCAAATTGGTAATTAAAATATGCATGAAAATTCAAAAGACATTAAGACAACATTGGGTATACGTGATATTTTAGGCAAGGAGAAAAGTGGGGGATCGAGTATTACATATTAAAAGTGAGAATGGGTGATTTGTCAGAAGTTGAGGAAGCACTGAACACACAAGGCAGGCAAATTCTTGTGAGGCATCTTAGAAACAATGGGACACAGAGGTATCTACCTAACAGGCCCATGACTTAAGCCCTTTGTTTGACATACTTAATTAAAATTAGGCTAAGGCAACATCCTACAATTTCTTTCTTGGAGTAGGCTTTTCCATCTGAATTTTTAGTCAGGGAAGGGGAAGGTCAAATGTTCTTTCTGAGTCTTTTGTTTCCTAATAACCAGCTTAAAATCAATATCTCAAAAGGCAACTTCAGAGTGGAAAAACTTTAGTCCCCTTCAATAGCAACTATTCTATATTTAACTTTACATCTCAGAAAATTGTTAAAGAATAATTAGTAGATGGCATTACTATGAAACATGTAATGTACAAAACATTTGAGAAGCAGTTTGCCTTATTTCTAACTTTAGAGAGTAATATATTTAAAAATTTAATAGAAGAAACATAATATATAAAAATAGCAACTCACTCTATTTACTGTGACTAAGCAAAATAAGGTTAAAAGTTGGTTCTTCTGAGTGAATTCAACATGATCCTGCAATGTGACTGTAAAAATAAGAATACTATTTGGATTAACTAGTATTTCTGTAAAATTAGCTTATTTATTACAATCGCAGTCTTTCCTCCAAGTATCAGTGTTTAGCAATATATCTTATCTAGGCTTTTTTTTTTTTTTGGTATAGACATCATTCTTAGAAAAAAGAAAAGGAAAGTCATTTTAATTACAGCATAAATAAAATACATAAACTTTAAAATTTGAAAACAAAGTTACGCAAACGACCTAAAAGAAACAAGTTATTTAATCTCATTATGTCATAAAATATCTGAATCCATGGGAAGACCATGTATCTTCTTCATATTAAAAGTTATTTTGATATATACATATCATCTCTCCAAAAGATTATGTATATACATATCTAATTGGTAACTCAAAAGTGATGTTAGGGGGAAATGAATTTAGTAATGTTCTTCTATGTATTTATATATTTTTTATTTTAAATAACAAATACTACCTAAGACTGACAACCCCCCCACCGCAAAAAAAAAAAAAAAAAAAAAGAGAAGAATCAGGAGAAAGAAACCTTGTTTACATGGTGACATGACAGTATAAAAATATTGTCATCAAATTAACAGGGTTTTGGTATAAGTAAAACAAAAGGTGCTTACACAAAATAGGTAACCATCTAAAAGAATATAAAATTTAATCCCTATTTTATACCATGTATATATTAGTTTCTTAATGGCAAGTAAAACATAATATTAAATTTTATCTATTTTCTTATATTTAACTTAGTACTATGCACACATATAGTATCAGCTTAAAAATACATATTAATTTGTTTAAATGATAAAAATTTAAAATAATATGGTATCTATCAATAAGTGAATTTGTATAAAATCTTTACAGTAGTAATGAAATAATTATAATGTTATATTAGCAACTAACACTTACAGAAGGTTTCTTTTTACTGAGTAAAATGTGGAGAATTCTATAGGTATTACCTTATTTTTTCCTTACAGTAATCCCATGAGGCAGATTCTGAGATTCTCTACATGTCATAGAGCAGGAATTTGAAGACTGGAGAGGTCAAGCAAAGTACCAGAGGTCACTCATAGGGGAAGAAGTAGAACCAAAATGTGACAGTCATCTCAAATATAAAATATGTGTATATAAATATTCATATTCACTCTCTCACTTTTCATGACAATGCTACTGTTAGAGGTAATCTAAAATGTATATGCATGAAAAATTTATACAACAGATAATGATAAAATATCTTAATTCCAGTGAAGAAAGAAAAAAAAAAGGCCAGCTGAAACTTCTGCAAGAATTTCTTGAGAATTACTTTATTGTTAATTTTACTTATTTTATTTGTTATTTTACTTATTTTAATGCTACTAAAATAACTTACTTTGGTTGTAAAGAATAAGATGTTTTTATCAGTGAGGTATTTAAATATTACTACTAAATATTACTATTAGATATTACTATTTCTTACAGAGACACTCTTCAAGTGTTCAAAAAATACATTCTTTGCTCAAATTTTAAGAAAAAAAAGATGAACTATCAATAATGGCATATAACTGAAGCTTACTCTGAGATGTTTGGCAACCAGCAAAATAATAATGGATGGGTATATTCTTTTCATAGCAATGTTAAAAAATATATATTATAGTTAGTACAGAAGGAAGCAGGATTTGTTTTTTTTACAAAAATGAACCAAAAATATTAACTGTATTGAAATATAATTTACAGTTTTAACTGAAATTGAGATGAAAATTTTCTACACTGCTGTTTTGTAGCCATAGCAACAAATAGCCATCAGAACCAATTTAAAACCCATTCACTTGATTGACAACAACTTATAAACTGATTAATAAGCAAGTCATTCTTTTCTGAAATTCAGCTACTCAGGGACTAGATAATCTATTATGGCCATCCATAATAGATTTCAACACTCTTTTGCTGCTGAACTCTACCAATCCCCGAACTCCATCCTTTCTCCAAAATATTATACATGATTTGTAGTCACCTCTACAAAAAAGAGGCTCTCCCTTCCTGGTGTGCAAAATAAATGCAAGTTAGTTTTTTCAATTGAGATGATTTGTTTCATGAACCTTTCATAGAATACTCTAATTAAAGGTCTTATAAAATTATTTTTAAATAATTGATATTTTTATGGATATGAGGGCCCTAGTGAATATAATTGATACTGCCATCCTTTTAGATTTGGGTCTGTGAAATAAACACAGCTGAGTGGAAACATAGAAGTGATGAAGAGAGGAGACTCTAGAGTTAGACACACCTACGTTTTTTATCCTGGATCTATGATTTACTAGCTGGGTGACATCAATAGATTTTTAAAGTCTCAGTTTCTTGTATGTAGAATGAGATTAATAATACAGTAACCTAATAGGGATTTTGTAAAGAACAAATGAAGTAATTTGTCTAAAATACAAAGATCATATGGGAGGTGAACACAGTGTAAATACATATATACCTTACTGTTAAACTGTACTACAGCTGAAATTTATTGGATTTTGTTAACTGATGTCACCATAAAAATAATTCATTTTTAAAAATAATAAAAAATAAATAAATAAATAAAACACAAAGATCAGTGCCTAGCACACTGCAATTGTATTTCTAATTCAATGTGTTTTCAGGTTTAACCTAGATTAACCAATGCACTTGATTAGCAAATAAGTCTTTAGAAGAAATAAGTAGTTTTATACCTTTGATAGTGCAAGAATTTGATAAATTTTGCCTTTTCAAACTTTTTTTTTTAGTTTAAGATGTGTTCCTAGAAAAAAAAATGTTAATGTTAGCAGTTGCATGTAGCAGACATGTTGCTAAATGATCTCAAGATATTTAGAGACCATTATTCTTTCTCAGTAATTGATCATTATATTGATGGTCAACAACCAAAAATCTTCAAAGATTAGCTTAAATTCTCAGTAAGTTCTTTATATCTCAGTGTATTTGCGTGTGTGTGTGTGTGTGTGTGTGTTCTACAATTTCTGATTTTCCTACTATTGATGGTGCTTTCTTCCAAAAAAGATTTCAAATACCTTGATCTTTTCTTTTCTTTACTCGAATTTTACATATATCTCCTACAACTAATAAAAGCCAAACGAGACATGTTGAATCTGAATGAAATAAATACAATGAGATTGTCAGGATGAATTTGTCTAAGTGAAAAATACATAACACAAAGGATTTCTGGAAATTGGGAGAAGGTTTAATGAGGGGAGTGGAGGACATAAGGGCAAGGTACATATCACAAAGCGGGTATTCACTAAATAACTGTTGAATGAATAAAGACATACATTATCATGAACTACCAAATCAAGAAAGCTTTGACTCCAAGAGTCCTTGTAGATTTTTCTGTTGTTTCATTGCCAAGGCTCCCTGATACAGACCTTTTCTCTGTACAGGTATTTTTTTTTTAATCATTTTTTTCATTACCTCTTCTTCTCTCTATCCTTACTAGTTTAAAACTCAGTGACACAGCATACCTACTTACACTGATTTGATTTTATTAGCCTACAATTAAGAACACAAAGAAACTCTTAAGACTCTATGACCTCAAGCTGTTTTCTACAGATAGGAAAACTAGCTCACATTTTTCTTGCACTTAATGGATATTCAATGAGGGAGAGTGATATGTTTATTGAATTAATAATCACAGGTACATGAAATTATTTAAATTATTAGAAAGCTAATCTCATGTATCAAAGACTATTTGGTTGTAGAGTCAGACAACTTGTTTTTTTTTTTCCTATTAGATCTTGCAATTAATTAGCTAACAGAATAATTCATTCAAATTTTCTGTCAAATTCAGTGTCTATAACACTGCTTTACACTGGGAATATAGAAAATGATGGCCCAGTTGAGTACAGAAAGACAATAAATAAGTTTTTATATTGTTTTATTAAAACTAAAAGAAGTTAGAGTTGACAATAGTACATGTACAAAATAAATTACTATATATACATGGGGTAAGGGTACAATAACATTTTGCAGATCAGCGAGAACTCTCAGGTCTTGATCTAGATGACATCTAGGATGATTCCTTGTAGGTCTTCCATTTTTAATTTTGTTATTTTATTTGCATTAAAAGCATGAATATTATTTTAGTATAAAATTATTTTTAAAAAAATTTTAAAGCCTCATAGAAAATCTAGGTAAATAGATTACAATTTAACTCCAGAGTGAAAACCTTAAATGACAAAATTCTTGTCATAGTGATTTCATATAACTGTAGATATTTGTAAAGACTGAGTATTCCTTAAATATTACTTGAAGATTCAATATCACGAAACTCTTTTGTTGGTATATCTGATAATGTGAGAAAATTTAAATTATAACCTTAGTCTTTACAGAATTATATTGGAAAAATTATTTTGAGAACTTTAAAGCCTTTTATCACCTGTGTTAACTCTTTAAGTACCTTAGTATTTCCACTTAACTTATATATACTAAAAATCACAAATATCTGAAAATCTTTTCAAATAGGACAAATGATTATAATTAAAATTAATTTAACCCTAAAAATTTTGTTAATGAAATGAACACTATTATAATGTTTAGAATCTTTGGGAAAATAACTGTATTCTAAATATGAGGTCAGTAAACAGTGACTTGGTATATCAATAAAATGTTATATATCCATTAACTCTTTACCAAATTTGCTAAAATTTTCTTCATTTGATAATCATATCACATGTAAACTCAAAAATAATTGGTTTTTTAGAGACCATAAAATAAACAAAAGCGATAAAGAGAAATTTAAAGAGAAAGGAAATGTAAAGAAAGAGAATGAGAGGAAGGCAAGAATGGTGCATTCATTTTTTTCATTGTTAATTTTAAAAGATTTTTACCAGTCTAGAGTTGACAACAGGTGAGTAGGCTAGGTAGCTGTCGTTCTTTTTAAATCTGTTTTTAGACAATAAAATATTTTGAGACTTCTTGTCTTTCACTTAAAAATAATTTGATAACAACTTAATTTTTTGTGTGTAGAAAGAGTTACTTCTACTCTTAATCTATCTCATTTGTAGTTATACATTAATTAAATGAACCGTGGCATTTTTTCTTACATCAGAAATTACATTGGAATAAATGGAGTGCTAAAAGGATATTACCACATACTTTGTCATTTTACATTTAGCTCCTAAGAAGATTAACTATGCTCCTTTAATTGCTTAGAATTAGAAAGCACATTCCAGTTAATACCTAAGACTGAAGACAAGTAAATAATCATGCTAACTCACCACGCTTAATGGAACAGAATGTAGAATAGTGATTTACACATCTAATGGAAAGAAGAAACATCAAAATAATATATACATTTTTCTACAAAAATTCCATGTCAGAGGGTACTGGCTTATCACACACACACACACACACACACACACACACACACACACACACTCACACACTCACACACTCAGCAGGAAGGTCATAAGTCTCTTCCTCCTTCAGATATAGCTAGATATTTAGAGAGAAGTGATATCTTTATATAAATATCATTTATATGCATATAGAAAGTCTAGTTTTCTTTGAAAACACTCCTAAATATTAAATGTGAAATAAAGTAGAAGAAATTTCAAGTTACTTTTACCATGGATGCAATGACCAAGATAGGGAAAGCTCTACTTAATCCTTATGACTATAAATATACTCAAAAATATCTTTGTAAATAATTTCCAGTGTCTGAAAAGAATATCACTAAATCATTCTAAGAAACATTACACCTTTGACCTCACAGAGGTGAACTTATGGGAATATTTCATTCTCCTGATACTTGGATGAAGAATTCTTTTTCCTAATTCTTATAACATGGTTGAACTAGCTATTATCTGGCAAGACTCTGACTATTTCCTCAAAATAGTAATTAAAATACAAGAAAGGGATGTTAGCATCTGTGGATAATGCCTAGTACATTGAAGGCTGGGTTCAAATCTAAGAAAATAGGAATTTCTTTTAAGTCAAGAAAGTCTTAGAACCCTAGAATAAAATATAATGGAGATGCCATTCTTGGGCTTATCAATGTAGAATCTAACTGAATTAGATTCTCAACAAGTAAGACTGAGGATTTAGGTTAGTGTATGAAGTACACCACAAACAAATTTATATAAAATCAACAAAGTCAGCAAAATCTAGATTTTCTTCCAAAAGGTTAAAAATTCAACACTTGTCTTAGGAGAAGGATACAAGGAAAAGCATTTGCCTCTTTTGTTTTCTTAAATGCAGTGTTGTGTTGAATATTTAACATCAGATCACAGGATTCATGAAAACACAGACTATTAATACTTTACTCACTGTTATAATTGGTCTGTTTTCAAAAAAGATTTAGATTTTGATGCAAAGCTCAATTCCTGTGCAATTATATCTTTAGATTCTTAAGATTTTGTGCCTCTCTTGTACATGTGTGAAAGTGCATTATAGTCCTATATACACACATACATATACACATTCATTAATATATACACATGTGTATGTATATAATTTCATTTGTATGATTTACAAAGGTAAATCTAAAATATGTCCATACAATTTAAATGCCAGAGTATATAATATGGAATTTAAAATCATTTCACTCTGTTCTCCTCAGCTTTACCCCTTGCCTCACAGCCTTAGCCATCATTGTCAGTTTAGTACAAATTATTTCATATGTTTTCCTCTTCTAATACAGTCATATATAAACATGTATTGTTTTTTATTAATTTTTTTACAATGAGATATTTTGTACCTTTTTTCACTTATTTATTTTAGCCACACATATCTCATTTCATTTTATTAGCTTCCCAGTATTCCATAGTTAAAATAAATCATTTTAACCCTTTCTCTTTGGGTGGAAATGTGGCTTTTATTCATTTTTTTTACCCATAAATGACAATGCAATAAACATCTTAGATGTTTATTTTGACTTAATACTATTTATTTTTATTTAATACTTTCATTATGTAATACTATTCATATTTTAAAATATTTGACTTAATTTAATGTCTGAAACATTCTCCAAAGTGAGTTTGCTTAGACACATAAGAGCTTTTAAAATTTGGGGGAAAAAAAGCACTGTAGATGTTCCACAGTCTCACCAGCAGTATGGAGAGGTCCACTTTCCTTACTTCCTCACTGTCACTGAATGATACCACTTCATTTTTTGGTCAATCTGTTGATAAAAACATGGTATGTCATTTTTTTTTTTAAGTTTCTTACCCTTACTACTAGTGGGCAGAGCCAACTACATGATTTGCAGTCCCCAGTACAAAATGAAAATGCAGGACGCTGGCCAGGATCCTACAAAACATTGTCCTCTTCCCAAAGTCAAGCCCTGCAACTCATGACCTATGGGTCACTTCAAGGATTGAAGCCTTTGTACCTTGGATACACTAGGTACCTGGCTGCAGGTGAACAAGAAAACTTTACCCAGCCAGAGCTGGGCTGCCCCTGCCTTCACCAGCCTGGGACACCCTCCCATCAGCAGCTAGCCTAGCCCACCCTTCCCTCCACTGCAGATGTAGGGAAACAGCAAAATGGGGGCCGTTCCCTGCCACACAAGCTGCTCTCTGTTTCTGTCAGGGAGGGAAAGAATGTATCCCACCCAGGAAGGTGGCAGGAGGCAGGAAGGTAGACAGAGCCTGAACCTTACATAAGCCAGGGTACATGCTCCAAATGTCTCCTCAGAGTTCACTTACAAAACCCATATTCAAAATAAAATTATTGAGAATGCCAAGATGATGGCCACAGTGCTTTAAACCCCAAGTGAGGAGGCTTGCTCCATGCCAAAACCTGAGTCAATGAAACAGAACCTGCTAGTAAGAGTGGACACCTATTTATAAGTTTATTGAGATTTTATATTTCCTCTCTTTTAATTTCTTGAGCATATCCTTTGCCCACTATGATGTTTGTTTATATTATCTTAGACATTTTAGAATCATTTTAAGAGAGATGAGAACATATTTTCTGTCTTATATGTTGTCAATATCTTCTCCTACTCTACTTTTGTTTTTTACAGACTTCAAAATTTTTGTGTAATAAGATAGTTCAATTTCTTTTTTTTTCATAGACTATGGAAATAAGATCTTATCCACTCCCAAATTATAAAAATACTTTAATGTTTTTATTTGATCCTTTCTATTTAATTTATTAATGATTTAATTATTTTTACATTTTGAGCTTTAATTCAATGGAAACACATTTATAAGTATGATGAGATGTTTGGATCTAATTTTATGTTCTTCTAAATAGTCAGTTGCCAAACACCATTATTAAACAATTAAGCTCTTTTTCACTGACAAATAATTTCATCAATATTGCATATAAAATTCTCATTTACACTTGGATAAGTTTTGGTTGTTTTCTATTCTATTGAACCATTGTGTAATTATGATAAATATATGATTATAGTAGCTTGATACTGGTATTAGCTGTCTGGCATTGCAGATAATTTAAAGGTTAGCAATAGGTAATTAAATCTACTCATAATATACAGCTTAGCTCTTATAGTATATGAATGTGTTTATCCAAACATTTTCTGTTCTCTTAAGTAGTAAAGTTTAACGTAATGGATAGCATAAAAAATTGAGTCAAATATTGCATTTAAATCCTATTCATAAGACAACTAGTCAACAAGTAAATTGCCTATATTTCCAATGCCTTATTTGTTCCACCTGTATGAAATGGTAATAGCCTTCTCACAAACAAACTTTTGGGAACATTAATAAATATTAATGCCTCCTCAACATAACATCAGAGTATTTCACTTTAATTTATACCCTAGAATATGTTTGGCCATATCTGTGTCTTATGCCATTGTAACTTTTAAAGAAGTGTAATTTCTTTGGCAATTAAGGTAGAGTTGAAAATTTTTAATCCCATTAAAGGCACTGTTTTTCAATAGAGAATTGTAGCCTATTTAAAGTGATTGTAGTAATAAATGCATTTGAGTTTATTTCTCCTGTCTTATTTGACTTTTATTATTCAATATCCTCTTTTTATTTTTCTTTACTGGATTGAATAATTTGTTTGTTTTCAAGTCTGTAATTTCAAGTTCCTGTGTATATATATTTTTTTCTTCATTTGTTTTCATCATTAATGATTATAATTAGTCATAGATTTATTACACTAAAACCAAACAATTTAGAAGCCCTTACTCCCACTGAGAGGCTGATGTGATGCAGGTACCAGGCCTGGCTGCGATCCAGACTCAACGCTAGGAATAGGACCCTGGATTTAGAAGTTTACATTAATGTAGTAGTGTGCCTGTGCCTAACTCATGTAAGCATGATTTAGCTTATTTTATCACGCATGTGTGGCAGAATGCCACTATTGTACTCTGATATATTTGGAGCACATGCAATTCCTTAAAGCAGAAGCAGAAACTCACTCCCCGCAATAAAGTTGGTGCCTGCCCAGTTTTATTTTCACGTCAGCCCTTTGTGCATTCTTCCAACCAGGTGTCTCACCACCGAAACCTTTCCTTTTTGATGAGCTCAGTGCTGACACCTGAGTACTACTTTGGGCAAGAAGTTTGAAGAAAAGAAACCCCAATCACTTTTTGGGACAATTGGGAGAGCAGAAATGACTAACAATTTTTTTTCTAGCTGTCTAGTAGTGTATAGAGTTGAATAGTTTACACTGACACTGACATAAATTGGCTGTCAGTTGTGGAGGTAGTGCCATTGATATCTTTTATAAATACAATTTCATTATTGTGAAATGTGGCTTCAAAGAAAATACAAATTTTTAGCAAGATACAAACCTATCCAGAAATTTGGAAGAGAAAAACATTGCCCATTGTTAGTCCTTACATAATTTTTTTTCCACTTGGGTAAGTGTCTGAAAAAATCTTAATCTTATCTCCTCTCCCTTTAGACAGGGAATACTGTTTTTTAATTCTGTATGTAATCTGACAAAATACTTGGCCATATAATAATCTCTTTTTTTTTTGCAGAACAAGTTATAATAACATTTCTCTTACTATCACTGATATAATGTTATTTTCCTTCAATTTTTATCATAAATATTTCTACCTATATTCATAAAAAATACCTTAGTATTGATTTATATTTTATCTCTTCTTGATACATATTTCTCTTTCTCTTAGACATTTTGTCAGAGATTACCTAAATTACAATTTCCATGGACCATCAGTCCAAATGAGAATGAAACCTAAGTCAGGTCAGAGGTTATGAAAAATGCACTAACAAATGCTTGTACTGCCTATAATTTTTCATTTGAAAATTCATACTGCTATGTAAAGCAGTAATCTTTCTTCTTGTTAATAAATGTGAAATACTGAGGATTTTATCCTGACTTTTCACCTATCTGTCACATGCCTTGGAGAAGTTTCTTCTTTCTGCTTCTGTTTCTTGTAAGATGATAATAATAGTGGTTGCTACCTAATAAGGTTTACAAGAAGCATATTAATAATAAACATTTCAAAAGTGTATAGAATAGTGAGTAAATGGTAAATAGTGAGTAAATGTACTAAATGGTGTGTAAATGTTTGCTCTTATTAGTATCATTATTATATTGTTACAATTTTAAGCAAAAAAATGACATTAGCAAAAACAAAATGTCAGAAGAGACATTTAGAATGTATTTATCATAACTATTTTAATGGCTACTAGTAAAAACAGAAAAATATTTCTAAAAAGTAATGTCGTTGGAAGAGTATTCTAATTTATAAAAAATGAGGAAGTAATACATTTTATACCTAAGTGCGGTCATTTGAGAGAAAGCCAGAATTCAGGGCTATATAAAAATACATAAAAGAAAATCTCACTCCAGTTATTGGTGCTTTCCTTTTTTTAAAAAAATTTAAAATATAATATATTACTCTTTTTTGATGGAAAAGACTTTATCAGAGACATTATAGGAACAATATATGACAATATTATGGTTAGAACTTATGTTCTAAATTTAATTATAAAATTATATTCAAAGACATTATGACCAGAAAGTACTGGCCACATAATATTTATGTCCCTTATGTAAAATTATTCATAAGCTGGTCTTAGCAGCCACAAATGCTTCTGTTTACTTCTTCTACACAGTCTCCTTCCAGCCACTTTTCTCTTCTCTCTGTTTATAAATTCTTGCACACCAATTCTTACACAGTTTCCAGAATGGTTCACAGTTTTACATGTGATTTGCTCTGTCTGGAATAGTTTCTTCCATCTTCATTGAGGTTACTTATACCAATGCTTTGAAACCCAGTTCAGATATCACTTATATCCTCTATGATGGCTTAGTGAACTTCTTCCAGTAAAGTCAATTTCTCTGCTTAATCTTGCAAAACTCAAGCTAATCCCTTCTCTTGAGAGAGAACAAGTATAGTCCCTCACATTGGCATATGCATGCATGAGTGCATGTGTGTGTGCTCTAGTGCCTTGAGATAGTGACACAGCTTTGCAGATCTCTTGGCCTTCCCACATCACATGAGATAATGCTGAATATTTTTACCCTTCTTTGGCTCCTGCTCTGATTTATTCCAACTGGAGGTTTTTCTTTCCTCAGAAATATTCCTGTGACTGACTTTTGCTTCTCATACAGGTTTTAGTTCACATTTCACCAAAAAAGAGAGAACTTTTCAACTGAATTTTACTCCCCATGCTTTTCACCCTAAACATTTCCCAGTCCTTCTTTATCAACCTGCACTTTTATTTCTTTCATATTATTCCATTTTTTTTCTTTTCTACTCAACATGGAGAAGATATTAAATACAGAAAAGGAATAATATGTTTCTAGGAGTGGAACTGATCGATCCAAGAGTACACCTATTAAAACCTTTAATACATTTTGCCAAGTTTCTATCCAGAGATACTTTATTGCTACTGCTGTCATTATACAGCATGTATTATTTTAATACAGATACATAATTACACCACTTATTATAACTATCGCTTGTGTTCTTACAATATAGCAATCACTGTGCTAAGTGCTATAATACATTAAGTGTATCTATCACTTATTAACTATCACTTCCACTGGTGGTTTCAATGTGTCATTTTAACATACTTCCATCATTATTTTAAAAGTTTTTGATCATTAAAAATTATATTTTACTCTCTATAATTGAATTTCTTTAATGACCAGTATGTTAAAATATGTTTTCCAATTTTATTGGTCATTCGTATTGTGTTTTTGTAAACTCAGTGTTCAGTTTGCTAGGACTGACATAGAAAAGTACCACAAATTGCATGGCTTAAACAACATAAATTTATTGGCTCACAGTTCTAGAGGCTAGAAGTCCAAGATCGATGTGTCAGCAGAGTCATACTCCCTCTGAAGACATTGAAGAAGAATTGATCCCAGGTCTCACCCCCAGTTTCTGGTAGCTCATTGGTTTGCAGTCGCGTAGCTCCAGCCAGCACATGGCGTTCATCTTTTGTCTTCACATTGTCTTTCCTCTGTACATGGGTCTCTGTGTCCAAATTTTTCCTTTTTTGACCCTATTCTCAAATAAGGACACATTCTGAGATGCTGGATATAAGGACTTCAATACATAAATTTTGGAGGAACACAATTCAACCCACAACATAGTTCGTGATCTTTGCTAATTTTTCTTTTGGTATAGTCATATATTTTCATGAGTTTAAAGAAAAGTAAAAATATAAGCCTACACCACCTGTTTGGCAATTATATTTACAGTTTGAGCTTATCTCTCAATTTAGTTTATGTGCTATTGACATACTAAATTTCATATTTGTATATAGAAAAAAATTATTTCTTTAGCAATTACCTTTAGACACACCCTTGCCATGATAAAGAACCCTAATTTAGATTACTTAAAATCTCAACTTTTTATTTAATTATTTATTACAAGTCATATATTTTAGCTTTCCAGAATCACCCCTTTTCAAATTATCCTGCCAGAAAGATTTATCTAACATATACTTCTGATTAACAAATCTCATTACCTAGAGTACTTAAATGGATTCTCATTCCTTGTATTGTGGAAAACTTATTTGCAGAGTTTGGCTTCCAGCTTCTTCAAATCTGGCCCTGCCCAATTTCCCAGACACTTCTGTGGCCTGCTGATCTGCATCTATATTTTCTTCTCATCAAACTATCTAAAGTCTGGAAAATGCTCACATCCTGTCAGGCCTCTAGTCTTTGCATACACAGTTCCTAACTACACATGCATACACTTCTTAGAACTAAATCCAAGAATTACATCATATGGATGGTTTCTATCTCTAAATTCTGAGCATTATATACAATATCTACTCTATAAAAGATCAATGAAAATGAATGAATTATATGCCATTTTTAAAAAGTACTTCTCACACAGAGAAGTGGTCATTCTGAGTGGAGTCATCATAAAACTCAGGGAATGGAATGCAGAAACCACTGAACAGATTGTGCAAAACTGATAGGATAATAAAATCAGAGGCCCAGAAACAAATCTTGGAGAATCACTTCCCCAGCCATTCTCTAATGGCAGATGAGTGGTTCTGAATACACAGAAAATAATTCCACAGATACTTTTAATTTTTTTTTTTCATTTTGAGATAATTTTATATTGGCAAAGAGTTATAAAGACTGTATAGAAAGTTCTTTTGTACCCTTCATCTACCTTCCTATGCAGATAACATCTTCTGCAACCATGGTGTTTTATCAAAACTAAGAAATGAACATTGGAACAAAAATACTATTAAATTGTAGACTTTATTCAGATTCCATTCATTTTCCCACTTATGTTAATTTCCTGTTTCAGAATCCAATCCAGGATATCACACTCTATTTACTTTTCATATCTTCTTAGTCTCTTTCATTCTCTGACAATTTCTCAGTCATTTTTTGTCTTCTTGGAAGAAGACAAATCACATATTTTTTAGACTACGTCTCATGTGTATTTATTTGATTTTTCTCATGAATAGACTGAGAGTATAGATTTGGGGGAAGAATACAACAGAGGTGGCATGCCCTTGTTATTGTATCATATCAGGAAGTATATGATATCAGCATTATTACTGATGATTTAAACTTAGACACTGGTGATAGTAATGTCTACTAGATTTCTCCCTTGTAAATTTATGATTTTCTCTTCTACATTTTATTTGTAAGAAGAGAGTCATGAAATCCAATCCTCACTTGAAGACAAGAGAATTAAGCTCTTCTTTCTAAAAGAATTATCAAAGAATTTGTGGACGTATGTTCAAACCACCATCGTAATTTTTTTTGCAGGAGTTACTTTGTGGATATTTAAATATTCAACCTGTCCCTTGTTTATCCTCTAATTTTAGCATTTATCAGTGATTTTCTATTTATTTCATTTTATTTACATTTATTCTTTTGAATTCTTCTGAAAGGAATATTTGTCCCTTCTCTCTAATGTATTTATTTATTCAATCATTCTTTTATATCAGTATAGACTCCTGCATGTTTATGTTATTCTAGAGTTACGATCGATTGCTATCATTGTTTTCTTTCTCAAATTATTCCAACTTTGTCTATTGAAAGCTCTTTTAAGTTGAATTCTGCGTCTTTTTGATATAGTTTTTTTAAAAAAACTAACTTTCTCACTTACTGGCACTGCAAGGGGGTTTGGGCTCATATTGTATTTTCCCTATCTTGTCCATAGAATGGGCCTTTTCTCCAGTGACCCCTGTTTTCCCTTTTTTAATTAAAGACTAATATTTAGAAAGAGATCTGAACATTAAGTGTGCTATTTGCTATTTAGAGTTCACTGATGTTAGACCCTTTCAACAGAGAGTTAGAAAATACATGTATGCATACTTCCTTTGTATATAATATATTAACATTTATATTGTAGTAAGCTTGTGTTTACACTGAAATTTTCAACTCTAATTCAATGGGACAAAGTTTCCCTTAGCCTTCCCAATTTCTTCATTGTAATTTAACTTCTGACAGTGAAAAACTCAGGTCTCATTATTTACAATTTATTTACATTAAACCTAGTAAACATATAAACTATTTTCCAAATTGTTAACTAGGAGAACTGTGAGAATAAATTTATCAGTTGAAATACAGTGTTTATTTTGTACAATTCTTTTTTATCTGTATCCTTTTACTGTACATTCAAACCTTGTATTCCAAAGTTACTTATTTCAATTCCTTTCCCCTTTCTCTTTCAGTGAGATTATGCTATATATTTGCAGTTAGATGTATTGTTAGTGTCTGCATTGCATCCTAGAATCCTCCTAAATCCTGAATGATTTCCTTAGAATTTGAATACATTAAAATTCTCATTTTGTGCTATACAGTTCTATGGGTTTTGATAAATGCATATAGTCTGTGTCCACCATTTCTTATAGCACAGTTCTATAACCTTAAACATTCACTTATGCTGACCATATGTAGCCAGCCCCCCCACACACACACTAATCCTTGGCAATTAGTGAACTATTATCTATTCCTATAGTCTTACCTTTTCAGAGTGTCAAATAAATGGAACCATATGATATGTGGTTTTTTTTGGAACTGGCATTTTCTCACTTATCAATTTCTCCCTGCTGTGTGAGTCACTTCTTCATCCCTTTTATTGCTAAGTAGTACTCTGAGTAATTTTATTGTATAGATGTATCATTTATTTATTCACCATAGGTTGAAGACAGCTTGGATTTTTCCAGTTTTTGACAATTATATATGACGCTGTTATAAACATTCCCACATAGGTTTTGGCATGAACATTTTTTTTTGAATTAAAGTATAGCTGACATACAATTGTATGTTACTTTCAGGTATACAACATAGTGATTCGGCATCTGTATTTCTTACAATGTTTTCACAAAAAAATCTAGTAACATCTTTTAATATACAAATTTATTATGATATTATTAACTATTTCTCTATATGTACATTGCAGCTCCACAAATTTTTAAAAATATAACTGGAGGTTTATACTTCCTTTTCCCCTTCACCCCCTTTTTATTCATATCCCCTTCACTCTGGCAACCATCAGTTTGTTGTCTGCATCTATGAGTTTATTTCTGTTTTGTTTTATTTGCTCATTTGTTTCTCTGTTTTATTTCCTTTAGATTCTATATATAAATTAAAGCATACAATATTGGTGTTTCTTTGACTTATTTCACTTAGCATGATTCTCTCTAGGTCTATCTATGTTGTCATAAATGGCAAAATTTTATTTTTTTATTGGCTAAGTAATATTAGGTATTATTTCATCACACACACACACACACACACACACACACACACACACACAATCTTCATCTGAATGAACACAGGTTGCTTTCATATTTTGGCCGTTGAAAACAATCTTGCAACGAATGTAGAGATAAATATATTTTTTCAAATTAGTGTTTTGGTTTCTTCAGATAGATACCCAGAAGTGGAATTGCTAGATCTTATGGTGTTCTATTTAAAAATTTCTGAGGAAACTATATTATGGAGTTATTATGCAAAATATACAAAGAACTTATACAGTTTAATATCAAAAAACAAATAATCCAATTTAAAATAGGAAAAGATATTTCTTCAAAGAAGACATATACTTGACCGACAGACATATGAAAAGATGCTCAACATCACCAGTCATTAGGTAAATGCGAATCAAAACCACAATGAGATATCACTTTATACCTATAAGTATCACTGTTACTTAGATATAACAAATAGCAAGTGTCAGCGAGGATGTGTTGAAAAGGAAACAACAAAGTGTTTATTTTGGTATCAATATTCTTTTCTGTGATATTTTAGTTTAAAATGTTGCCAAATAAGGTAAAACATTAAGAATGAAATTTTCATTAACCTAGAAAGGTAGGGGGGCAAGAAGGAAAGGAAAGAATTCTATGGAGCTGACATCAGCAAGAAGTTGAAATGTGGTGAGAAATACAGTTTAGTCAGTGGCAGGAGTTATAAAGAGTGATGAGACTCAGAAAAAAAATTTCAGTGATTGACCATTTAACTCCTAGTGGTCTAAAGGCAAATTCTAGACTTTTTTGTGAAAGAAAACATCTCCACAAATAATACTGTGTTTTTTTAAGAAAAGTTACTACGGAGAAGGCAGTTTTGTTTGGATAGTAATTAGACTTTAAGAGAGAAAAGAACAGAGCACTGCTTTAGGTGTTATTAGGAGCAATAATATTTAATGATACATTTCAATTCTAATTTTACTTAAATTAAAAAACTGCAAGCCCTAGTGTTTCTTCACACGGCCCAAACCCCACCTTCCTCACTCCATCAGCATTTTGTGAAGCATTTTCCTTAATTAACTAAATTGTTGTCTAGCCAGACATTTTGACTTTGAGAAAATGGATGTCAAGGGATTTGCTTGACAGAGAAGCTAACAGAGTCTTCACACAGAACAGAAACATGACACTGGTTTTGAAAGAAATTGATAGTCCTGGTGAACAGAGGTTCCGCTACCAGCAGAAGAAACTGCTTTAGAGGCGCAATGACTAATGTGTCACCACATCAGCAATTCCTTTATGGAAGCAGAGGAAGAACACCCAAATAAATCAGATTCGTCACAGGCCTAAATACCATTAGGCATGTCAGATGGGATCTGAATTTGACGTCCCAGATCAATGGGTAGAAAGTTCCGTCTGCACTTTTCCAGAAGCCTCTCCCAGCATACATTTTGATGGCAAATGGCTTGTATGTTAACCCTAATGATCTTCCCTAAATGTGGCTTTCAGATCTTCACAGATATTTTATTCATTTTGAAAAGCAAACTAGGGACTGAATATAAAAAGACCAGCATATGCTGAAGCAATTCTGTGTCCTTTTTGGGTTATTCTAGCTTTATAATTCTACTCAACACATGCTACAGTAATAAACAGCCGTTATTTCTTGAAGTAGGTCAGGAAAATGCTATTTAAGTGATTAACATACTCTTTCCTATAAAAGTATATTATTATAAAAATGGCTTTCACATACACAGTAAGAGGGCCTTATAAATTCTATATTTAAACAGTATTTATATTTAACTAAATATATGATATATAAATAAATTATATTTAGTTTAGGTGTCTAGCAAATTAGTTAATATTAAAAAACTATAAAACCCTTTTCCAAAAAAAGATACCATTTTAAATGTATAATACCAAAATTTTTCTTACTTCAGAATTTTTATGAAATGTATCTTAGAACATAGAAAGGTGGTACATAACAGATACAATCCATATTTGTTGAGATCTTGGACAACTTACAGTTTATGAGAAGGAGTCATTTTGGCTTGTGAAAATGTTTTAGGTATGAGTTCATCCTAAAGTATAAATAGATAGTAATATTAAAAAGTAGAGAATTCCCTTTTCATTAGCAAAGTAAATAATTATAGAACTCTGCCCCAACATGATTAGAATTTATTAGAAAATCAACGTGCAAACTTTCAACAAAAATGTTTTTCCTTTTCACAAATAGTTTTAATTTAACTTAATTTATTATTGTATAATATTAAAATAAATAAAAGATAATGGAAACAATAAGAGGTTTTTGGAGAGAAAAAACACACTTACCTTGAATGCCATTGATCTCTGGTTGAGATAGTTATCATCCAAGAAGCTGAGGTGTCTTTTGTGACATAAAGGTAGTTGCTTGTTATTGTAAACAACAAATAAAATAAATTACTATTTATGAAAAAATTTGTCTAAATAAACTATAACTATCCATGCATGTATATATATATATCCCCTACTAGCTAATATTGTCTTTATTTATTAAACTATTTAGTGGTTGTTTGGCACTAGAGATTCAAAAATGAAAAGCATCTATTTCTGTGATAAGAGAACTTTGATTCTCACAGCCAGAGGGCTGTGCAGTCATAACATACACCACTCTCGGGAAATGTTTATGATAATGGTAGATGAAAAGTGCATTGGGATTGTAGAGGACACAAAACCTACAGCTGCAAGAATGTGTTTAAGTATATTTAGTAAAAAAGAATTATGAAACAACAGCAAAAAAAAATGAGAGGCATGATGTGAAATATTATTGAGAATAACCATATTCTATCTTATGTTTTCCTTAGCTTTTAATAATTTACTTTTTACTTGACTGCTGCTTTAAAAACTAGATGTTGGCAATCATAGGAGCATTCGTGATGCTTTAAAGCATCATGGAAGTCTTCACAGAGCAGGTAGAATCAGAGCTAAGATCAAAGCTAGATCAAAGGTGGTCATTAGGTTGACAGAGGCTAGGAAAGATAACACATTTAGATGAGCAACAAGGAGAAGAATGAGGCATTCTGTAACATGGTTAGGGAGATAGTTGGTAGTTCAGTATTGATGATCATACATAAGAATAAGAAAAAATAATACTAAGACTAGAAAGAAAAAAAAACTAAAGTGTAAGATTTTTATCTTTGATCTCAAGACTCTTGAAGATTTCCTATATATTATAGTCATTCAAGAAAATTTGAATGAATTAATTAATGAATTGATAATAATCTGTAAGTGCAGAATTACCTTAACAAAGTATTATACAGATCTTATCCTGCCATGCTTTCTCTCTACAGTGATGGTAGAAAGACTCAACTTTAATTTACATATTATTTAGTTTGGGTCTGCCAGAAAGCAAATGCCAAGAGGGGGAGAAAGGTTAAATGTATAAAATATTTATTGAGAACTGAACAGAATAAGGCAGAGAGACGTTATATTGTAGTGCAGGTCTAATGCCTATGAAATGAGAGAGGGAAGGAAAAAGAATTGGGTAGGAGGAGTCTCAGACATGTGTACAGGTTGCAAGAAAGGTTTGGTTGGGCCCCCAGTGAGTTCTCAAGCCAGTGTCATCCATTAGAGTAGTCTTACGTCTCGTTTGATAAGTCTGCATTAACATCACTTCATGTTTAGTCATCAATTGGGAGCCGACCATGGATGTAGGGCTTGGCAACAAATGCAATGTTGGATCCAGAGGGGCAGCAGCTGAAGCCAACAGTCCCTTATACTGTTAGCAGCAAGAAATCTCAGTGGCCCATTTTCATGGCTGTCACAACACATAAATCTAAATGGAATGTTCTCTGAAGACTAATTAAAAAACAGAATAAAAAATTGAGACCATGCTCCCAAAATATCAGAAAGAATCATCTGTCTCTTAATTGATCTTCTTTTTTGTGGAACTATAGTCCCCTGGGGTCTCATAACAGAGCAAGAAAACAAAGCAATGAATTTCCCTGAAATTATGACTTGGTGGCCCTGTGACTAATTGTAGCTATACTTTTGAAAAAAAATTGTGATTGCAATAAACGAAACCTATACCAACAATATTTTTATAGTATTAATGAACTGAAGTCAAGTGTACAAAGAAAATTAAGGTATTTGATTATAAACACTATTCAACCAATCATTTCATTTCTCATGTGCTCTTTATCATTTGAAACAAAAAAAAACCTTCTTTCTTGTAAAATATATATTTTTCAAAAGTTTAGCTTTGGAGAATGAAAGACTTTTTATAGATAGATAAGTATTATCTAGGGAACACTAGAGGAACTAAAAAAATAGAGACTTTACCAACTGTGACATGAATGAAATTAGTCTCTTTTGCCCTAAAATGTTCTTCATGTGTTTTATTCTTATAACAATATTATCTTCCAAGCACTGAAGGATGTGCTAAAAATTAAAAATAATTCAAAAAGATAAGTATATAATTGGCCTTGGCCTTCGAGGGCCTCACAGACTAATGAAAGAATTTCAAACGGCAATTAGAATAGCACGAACAGTGCTTAAATGGTGATGTAAGAGGACAGAGAATAAAGTATGTTGGTGGGTTCTAATCAAGTCTCACAAAATAGCTACTTGGTGTGAGTCAGGAAGCAGCATTAGGCCAAATGGGAAGGAAAGTGAATCCTAAACAGAGTAACGGTATATGCACGCATGAGGAGTAGAAGTTTTTGTGAACCATATCTAATTTACTGTGAGTAGAGAGCTGAAATATAGAGAAAGGAAGCGAGTCTGAGATCTTGTGTTCTATGTATATAATTTATGTTTTTCCTTTTTTTAATGGACAATAGAGGACCATGGAAGATTTTTGATGAAAGAAGTGGAATGATCTGATCTATCAATCTGATATATATAATCTATATATAGATATATTTGTCATATATCTATATCTGTCTATATATCTATATCTATATCTATACTTATAGATATAGGTACTTATAGATAGAGATAGAGAGAGAGAGAAAGATGAGGGTATTATAGATAGAATAGAGTAGAGGAAATATTAGAGAAATTAGTATAAAATTCTGATTAAAATATGATCAGGACCCAAACTGAGATCTATACAAACCTCAAGAAGTGTCTGTATGAGAGATATTTAGGGTTCCCCATGAATGAGAGAGAAAGTTTCAATGTCCCTTCCTGACTTGGGCACAGGCACTGGGATGGCACTACTCACAGAAAGAAGGAATCCAGGCAGAACTGTGTATTAGACAAATAAAGAGAAGAATTTGTTAAACTGCTAAAACTATAAAAGAAAAAAAAACTCATCTAGGAAGTATTTTTTAATGTATTCACTTATTCAGTATTTTACTAATTTATTCACGGAGTATTCAGTGGCTTCCACATGCCAGGCACCATTCTAGTCTAAAAGAATACATTAGTAAACAAAACTGACAAAAATATTTGCCTTTTACTAGCTAATATTCTAGTGGAGAAAGTCAGGAAATAAGTAGCTAAAATGTGAGATTTTTATGAGAGCTGTAGAAAAAATAGAGTATCAAAGGACAAATAGAATTGCAGGAGTTATTTTAATATAGAGGATTTGAGAAGGCTGCACTGAGAAGGAGTCATTTGACCAGAAACATGAGTGGGAAGATAGTGATCTGTGGGGACATTGGAAAAAGAGGAGCATTATGGACTCAGGACACAGCTGGTACCAAGGCTTGAAGGTGGCAGTAGGTCTAGTGTGTTCAAGAACAGGAGGCTGGTGTGATTGGAGCAAAGTAAGAAGTAGGGACAGTAGTATTAGATATGGTGGAATACATAAGGGGAGGCTAAATTATGGGAGATTTAATTTTTATTTGAAATATGAAAAGCTGCAATCTTAATGTATTATCTCCCCCTGAAATCTTAAAAAACCCTTTGTTTACATCTCAGATTTTCAATATATTTTTTAACAATGTACATTTTGGAATTTCTTAGGTAGTCTTTTATATATTTAATCAGATTTGATTACATAAATTTAAATTAACATTTGAGGCTAAAAACTAAACATATGTGTATACCTAATAATGCTTTGGCTCAATGCTTTAGTTTTATTTGGAAAATTTTTATCATTGTAGTGCTAAATTTTATTTATGATTAATTTAAATTTTTATTTATAAATGTATTTTGATTTATACTTTTTTATGGTGAAAGCACATTGAAGAGACTAATTTGATAGCTCAAGCACTTCTGTGTGGATAAAAAGCAACACTGATAAAATAAAATATTGCAGGTTAGCAAGATAATACCACAAAACACTATAAATTAGATATAAGAAAGTCAGTATCAAAGGTACCAATATATTAAAAATATAAATGTTTCAGTTTCATAAACATAAATATAAGATGTTAGTAGATAGTTTATAACTAAAGTTTCCACAAATATTTATAGGTAATTGTTTAATTAAAAAGTTAGTTGTCTAATTAAAAAATATTTGTCTACAGTGCTTCATTTACAAGTGTCTCTCACTAGGATGTTTGAAAATTACTTTTGACTGCCTCTGAATATGTGAATCTGGAACTCTGCAGAGACCCCTCCAGGAGATTCTGTTTTAGATGTCATTATATTATACTACAGTATGTAACTGTTACTGCTACTATTGCTAATAATTAATGGACTCTTCTTATCCTAGTAACATCTCTGTGAGGTTGGTGTGCTATTACTGTCTTCACTTAGAGATGAGGAACCAAACACAAAGAGGTGAAATTACTGGCAGAGATCACAGAGCCCTTAAGCAGACTGGCCTCAGAAATTATGCCATTAGGCTCTTGATGTACTGTCTCTCAAATAAATCATTGGTATATCCATTATTGGAAATTAGCTATAGCCCTCTCTATTACAGGACAGAGGATCTTCTTTTTTAAAATCAGAAATATTATGTTCTATCTGCTTATCTATTTTTATCGCATTCTGTGCTCTACATTTCTGCTTCTGTCTCCCACTTAGGTCCTATGGCTGAGATACAAATTCTCAATGTCTATAATTGTTTGAAATTTATTCTTTGAAAATATAAACTTTTCTCCTAATTATGCAGTATTTATCAACTATATTAAAATTACTATAGCTATTTTTGTTTCTAGAACTGCAGTTGCACAAATGCTGAAGTTGTAATACTTCTATATTAGAATCTTCTGCAATATTTCCTTTGATGAAGTGGGAAGGCTTTTATAAATATACCAATGCTTCCTCTCTCCTTACGTTTTTCTATAATTTTGTTCATTTATTAATCATTAATGGATGTCTACCATGTGGAAGCCACTGTTCTAGTCCTTGGACATCACTGAAAAAAGATACTTGCTTTTGGTTGGCTTACATTCTAGAACTGAGTGACAGATATTAAACCACAAACATCATTAGGAGGTAAGTTATATTATGTACAATGAGATAAATGCTGTGAAGAAAAAACATCATCGTCCTGGGAAAAAAAAAAAGAGTCAATGAGGTGATTGTAATATTGAATAATATATAAAAAGAGGTTTTATTGCGAATCTAAACTATGGAGAAAATATTAAGGGGATGAATTATTTAGCCCAATATTAAAAGAATATCTGACAGAAGGAAATTTCAGGCTGAAGGCTGGAAGAGAGACCCAAAGGCAAGAACTTGCCTGGCACATTCCTAGAACTATGTATGGAGTCTAAAGTGCTAGAATAGAGTAAGAGAAGAGAGGGAATGGGAGCTATGGACAAGAAGGTTGTGGTGACCTGGACCTTATTGACCCTCATGAGGAACTTAACTTCTACACTGGGTGAAATGAGGGAGCCACTATAGGTCTTTGAATGGAGAATACATCTAACTTATGTATTTAACTTATGTATTTAAAAGATTACTCTGGCTTCTTGGGTTGGGCATAAAGAGTAGGGCATTTGGGTTAGGCTATAGGAGTAAAATCAAGGATACTTGTTAGAAATTTACTATATAATCCAGAAGAATGATGATATGCTTTGAGTCAGGCTAAGGATAATAGAAGAAAGAAAATTGGCGATATGAATTCATATTTGAGGAGACAGCTGAGAGGCCAAAAATAACATTAAAAGGCAAACTGAGAGTCATCAACACATACATACTATTTAAAGATAATGAATTATATGAGCTCATGGAGGATGAACTGAATGTAGATGGAAAAAAGACAGAGGGCTAGGCCTGAGGCTTGGGACACCATAGCACTGAGAAGTCTGAAAGAGGAAGAACAGCAGTATTTAAACAGGAACGTCCAGTGATTGAGAAGAAGGCTGGAAGATGGAGGTGTCCTGGCAGCCAAGGAGAAATTATGTATTAAAGAGGAGAAAATGCCCTTAATAAACAAGGTCCCGTGCTGTTCCTGCCACCTAAACCCATAACAATTACAGAAACCTTGGCCTCCATCTACTGTGAAGGCTTCTTTCTGATCCAAATGATGGGGCTAGAAGAACATAGTGGATTTGCGATCTTCCAGTTGGTTTATTACCTGCCCAATGCTTCTACCATTATTCAAAAGTTCTTTCCTCTGTGGGTACTTCAAGCATCTTCCTTAGACCACACCTTGTTCCTTTTACCTAGGTTATGGTCCTTGCTAATTTTAAGCTCCTTAGAGATGATCTATATCTTGATGTAGGAAATAATCAGTAAAGACTTTCTGATTCACTGAAACTGAAGAAATAAAAACAAACATTTAGATATCAACCATGTATATGATTTTTTAAGCTTTCAAAATCTATAATAAATTACCTGAAATTGGTAGTTTGATGTCATTCTCTCTCTCTGAAACTTTAATTAAAATTCTGTTAATACCAATAAAAAGAATTACTAGGTTCACATCACAACAGTATAGCATTATAACCTTATACTACCATGATCTTTTTTTCACAGGAAGAACTCTATGTAAAATCATAGGATGCTAAGTGACAGAGATGATGCTGAAACACTGATACCAGGGACTCCAATGTATTATTCTATGTAATTGTAATATATAAGAAGCAAACATAAGACAACTAATTATTATATCTTTTTTAATATGACACTCTAAAATCCAAGAAGAGCACACACTTTTTTATATTCCTTTGTGTGTGGTAGCTTTGCATATTCCAGGCTAGAAAAAGACATTCTTAAATACCAACATTTTAATTAGTTCAAAGATGAGCTTCTGCATCTTTCTTTTCTTAAGCTTAACTGGAGGTGATCTTCACCTTGTCTTTCCCCAGCATAATTACTGTTATTATCATTAGGTGAGAAATAACCTAATTTTGATTAAAGTTCAATTAGTATCAATGCTTCATATACAGATATAATGTATAAAGACCATATAGAAACATTTTTGTGATTGGTATTCATATGCTAACAACTGAAGAAAATGGAATATCCCATTATAATTTTATTTTAAAAAGCACCCTATAGGTTCATTTAAGGAGTGATTTCAAAAGCCAAGCATGTTTTAATTAAACAATTATATTTTATATAGACAATCATTATTTTGTAATATTTTTTCATAAATGGCCAATTGAAAAGTATTTTCTAGATTTATATGAGCTTATAATTAAGCTAACTTATCCAGAGTAACCAGTTTTCTTTGGAAAACATCAATATTTGAAATTTCTCAGAATTTGGGGCAGAACAATACATTGAAAGAAATATGCTGTAAGTCTGATATTCAGTTAGTCATGTTTTCAGTAAAATTGTGAATTCTAAAATGGTATTCTCAAAGGGAAATACTAACAATTATTTTGCAGAAAGCTTTATTTTTAACATCAAAAATTAACAGAATAAACCTAGACTATGATTTCTTTGTCAAAGTAATCTTGTTTCCTTTTTCACTTTAAATTTTTATTTGATATATTATAATAACTTTTATAGGAAGAGTTAGAAAAATTCAATCGAGAAGAGGCACACAGAGTCTGGGGTCAAGATTATACTTCTCTAGCTCACTGTTTAACTTATCGTATAAACCATTCATCATAATTTTAAGTGACTTTTGTTCTTTTTCTAGCCTTGGTGATTTTGCCACCATCTGCTCTCCAGGAGAGGCAATGACAAACAAATATTTGTAGTGATTAGATAGATTTGACAATTTTTATGGAAAGACTAGATAATATCACTAATTATATTTTGAAAAAAAAAGAAACTAATACTTGGTACAGTAATAAATTTTATAATCATGTGAAAAATAATACTTCCTGAAATCATCTGAGTCTTCAGGGATTTTGCTATTGCCCATACTAAGTGAATGGAATTGATTATCCACTATAATTGTACCCTCTTCATTATACTTCTTTTTCTCCATGGGCCCAAATGATCCATATCAGAGTGTACTTACTCTTTGGCACTTATTACTGCCCATTGACAACCAATTTTTTTACACAAGTAAATGCACCAAAACCCTGAGCTGCCGGGCTTTATCATAGAGAAATTACATGTTATTCAATATATTATATTGAATTAATATATTTGTCAACCTCAAACAATGAACTAGAGTAAGAAAAATGCCTTGAAATTCCAGCTTTGCCACTTACTAGTGAAGTTTTAGTAAATCGTCATAATTATCACTCTAAATCCTTTGTGGATTAAAACATGGTACCAACAATAAAACAAATCAATTTACTTCATTTCTGCTTACTTTTACGCAAATCAGACATAACATAGCTGTGTTGTGAAGTTTACTTTTACTTTTATGCAAATCAGACATAACATAGCTGTGTTGTGAAGATTAAAAGAGATTATATATGTGAAAGTGTTTGGCAAACACTAAATCACTCTACCAGTAAGAGTTATTATTACCTATGACTTTCTTTTTTATCTTAGGTAATTTTCTACTGATCATTGTTTCTGTCATTCACTTTCAAGAAAATATTTTCTCTTATGAGCCATTCATTATTAAATTATAGCTTTTTTTAGAGCTAGTAAATATCTCTTGGAAAAGATGACACTTATTCTTAAGTCATAAATAATTTTAACCACAGAAAAAACTAATTTTCAGTAAAATAAGTGAATTATATAGCATATCATGAATTAAATACTTGTCTAATATAACAAGGAAATTGTATTCATAATAGATTCCATAAGAGATAGAAATATTTTTAAGTTGTGAGATTATTTATTATGGTCAAGTGAGTCTGACAAACTTGGAGAAAAGTGAGATCTCTTTGATTTAGTGTCTTTCTCATTCTGAACCAAATTACTTTTGCATATTTAGATCTGATTGAGAGATAAACCAAGTTTGTTCAGTTTGTTATAAATATGCAGAATATTTTCTAGTTTCTTTTTAAAATCAGAAAACAAAGTTGTATAGGTAAAATTTTTCAAAAGATGAAATACCAAAATATTAATAAATTATCATATAAATAGAGTAGAGTGAGATCAGGGTTCATGTGAATAAAAGTGATTTTACCAACTTTGAAAAAATATGATATTAATTCATTCAATAACAAATTTGGACTTTTTTTCATAGAAATATGTTTTTCCAAAAAATATTCATCCAAATGAGAAAGTCTCAATGATTGGGTACTGATGTCATTCTAAGATATTAAAATAAATTGAAAAGTTTCTTGCTTCTGGTATTCAATTGTATAAATAACACATGTATGTTGGTAAAAAAATATATAAAATAATGATAAAGATTGACTGGAATTTTAAATGAACATAATTAGTCAGAAAGTTCTGTGAAAGTAGGTAGGGCTTATGGGAGCAGTCCTTGCACTTTATGATTTCACAGTCTTTCATAACCTGACCCTCTAATCTGTTCTAATTGTCTCTCTTTCTGCCAGCAACAGTCATTACTGCAGTTTTATGTCTTGTTAGCTTTTTGAATCTGTGGATTTATAGTTTTCATCAAATTTGAAAAATGTTCATCCACTATTTCCTCAAATACATTGCCTGCTCCTCCACCTCTGTCCCCATCAAGGATTCCAACTATATACATTTTAGGGCTTTTAATGTCACCCATAGCTCAGAGCTACTTTATTCAATTTTTTTTATTTTATTTTTTCTTTGTGATTATATTTTGATGTATTCTATTGGTATGTCTTCAAGTTCACTAATTGTTTATTTTTCTGCTGTATCTATTCTACTTTAAAGCTCAAGTCATGTATTTTTCATCTAAAACATAATTGTTTTCATTCTTTAAAGTTATTGGGATTTTTTTATTATTTTCATGTCTAAACTTTCTAAAAATAGGGAATGTCATTATAGTAGCTGTTGTAATATTTTTTGTCAGCTAATTCTATATCTTTATCAGTTCCAGAATAGTTTTTTAATTATTTTCTTTATGGATAGAATTGTCCTGCTCCTTTACATGCCAAGTTATTCATGATTGGATGCCAAACATTGTAAATTTTAACTTTTTGACTGAATATTTTTGTATTTGTATAAATATATTTGAACTTCCCCCACCTTGAATGCATTTAATTTATGTGTTCAGAGTGCGATTCATTTGGGTCTTGCTTTTAGGTTTTATAGGTGGAATAGAATAGCATGTAGTCTAGGGTTAATTATTCTGAAAACTCTCCTCAATTCTTCATGAACTGTAAAGTTATTCAGTCTAGCAAGAAGAAACAGGCATTATTGTTGGCTCTGTATGCCTGCTGGGCACTGTAATTTTAATCCTTTTAACAAATTGTTGCCTGCATAGAAAAGTTTGTTTATATACATGTATTACTCAGTATTTAACTGAATAATCAAGAGATATCTTCTATATATCATTGACATTCTCTTGTGGTGCATCTATCTCTTCTCTGGTACTCTATCTGGAGAATTTTAGTTGCCTGACTTGATCTTCCTAAACTCTCGGCTCTGTCATCAAATTGGGAATCTGCCAGACTCTACAGGGATTCTGCTTCCCTGAGTAACAACCTGGTTTTTTTCTTAGCTTTCTGAGATCTTTGTACACCATTGCCCAATGGAATTGGATTGCAGTTTGTCAATATATACTCCTTTTGGTTTCATATATTTTGTTTTTATGTTGTTTCAGGTAAGAGAATATCTCTGGTTTCTGTTATTACATCTGGGCCAGAAATGGAAGTTGGATATGTTTTTAAACAAATTTTGCAATAATGCAAAATATAAAACAATAAATAAAAATAGAAACTTCATTTAAAAATATTTTTAAATCATTAATATAAATGGAATATAAAGTTATATCTGAACAATGCCTGCAGACTTTTCTGAACTTATGATATTTCTCAAAATCACTTAAGAGTTATTGTGCTAATGTAAAGTTGTATATCCATGACTACCTACTGTTTCCTATAAACTGATTACTGACTTTCTGCTGGATATTTGAAGAATATGGTTTTGGTCACATCACAATTGGAACAACTATGTTCATATCTATCTACGTTGACTCAAAACTGAGAAAGAAAAAAATTGAGTAGTCAATTAATTTAATCTTAAAACTAACTTAATATTTTTTGGGTGGGCAGTTACTGAGAAGCTGAAAATGATACAGAAGTTAAGAAGAAAAAGCTTCTGTGATACTGCTAAATGTTTCCATAAAGTCATTAAATGGGCATTGCTGAGTGTGGCTGATTCAAGATATTAAGATATCACAAAACCAACAAACAAAAAAGCATTTCATGTATGGCAGCAAACAACTCAACTTAATAATAATTGGTGTACAGGAAAACATGTTTTTCAAAATATATATTCAGAATTTATTTTAAAAAATAATTGTAGACAATTTTATTAGAAATATATTAGAAAATGTTTTCTACATTTTTAGTGGATCTTTTGGGTTTGTTTAAATTTTGTGTGCATTTCACCAAAATACACTTTATTGATGAATTTGATAATACATATGTATCTCATTTTGAAAGTGCTCACATTGCAAACTTTTAAAATATTTAAGTGAATTTATAAATTAAAAATTCAGAGAATTTAGAAGGTACAAAAACAAGCTTTCAGAAATATTTCCATTTCTAGAGAGTAGTAAGCAGTGACAAGTCTATTTGTATAAACATATTCTGTGCCAGACAGCACCTGTAAAGAAAACATACAAGAAACATTAAGTATCTGGAAATAGAAAAATTATTTTCACTGATGGGCAGTCAAAACGCACCAGGAAAACAGAGAGATTAATGATTTCTCTGTATTTATTTTGACAAACCTATGACAGCATGGTTCTGCTCCTTGATAGACAAACATAATCTTTGAAATCTTTGAAAGATTCCTTGCAAGCTTGTTTCTTTTAAGAATGTCTTTGATCATAAGCCAAAACCCGCTGAATAAAATACAATCCTTATTTTTCTATGTATATCACAGCTAGCTTAGCTATTTTATCTTTTATTATTGGATTTTGATTTATATTTAAATGAATATTAGCAGAAACTTTGAACAGACATTAAATAGCTTACTTATTCTGTCTTTAATCTTACTATCCATTTATTATTACTACAATAATTATTGGTGTTTTTTAATAAGAATAACAAACAATAAGATGCCCTTATTTTCCTAAATTTCAGTTCATCTTTGCAACAATCAAAAATGTTCCAAGCACAATCATGTTATATCCATAAACCCTAGTAATACATATTAAATAAGTCAAACTTATGTGCTTTTACAATGATTTCTTATAATTTTAGTTACATTGGTAAATAACAGAGTGCATGTTTTTGAGCAATTGTTTGCACCATAAAAAAAATTCTAAATGTACATCTAATAAAACTCATATATTAAAATTCTTTCCATTTCTATAAAGTAAGAGTAACAAATTCACTCTAAATTTTTTATTCAGCAGAAAGAACATTACAAAATGTAGATTCAGAAATATAATTTATGAATGCTAGCAGTATTAATTCAAGATGGGAAAGTAATAGTATTTTCTATATTAATCTTAGTATTTTGTTACTTATATTTATATCTAACCAAAAGAATCAGAATGTACTACCACCATATTTGTGAAAACCTGTTATTTCTAAACATAGAGACTATACAAAGATTATATATATACAGATATATATGTATATATTTATATATGTATGTATATGTATGTAAAAATATGTGTGTATGTGTGTGTGTGTATATATATGTGTGTGTGTGTGTGTGTGTGTGTGTGTGTGTGTGTGTGTGTATATATATATATTTGCAGCTACCAAACAAATGTAAGAATTATAGGTTACCTCATTTTAAAAACTTTTTATAAATAAGAACCATGACCACATCTAGGAAAAAATGCCTAAGGCCTTCACTCTCTTTATGACAATATAGTTTATAATAAATTTGAATTTAAGCTCTGAAATAAAATGTAAATTTAACCTAAGTGGCTTTCTAGACTTGGTAAGATAAAATTTTGACAGAATTTGTATGAAACATAATGTAATCAAATTTCTAAAAGTTAAGGGGTGACGTAAACTGAATTGTATTCCCCTCCCCACCTCATATATTAAAGACATAACCTGCAATGTGCTATATTTGGATATAGGGTCTTTAGGAGTTAATTAGGGTCAATGAGGTCTTAAGGTGGGACTCTAATTCAATAGGACTTAGGCCTTCTAAGAAGAAGAAGAGAGAGAGCTCTCTTTCTCCACTGTGTTAAAGGCCCTCTCTCAGCTGGAAACAAGCTTTCACCAGAACTGACCAGGCTGGCTCCCTAATCTTAGACTTTCGATATCCAGAATTTGTTTAAGTTGCTCCGTGTATTGTATTTTGTTATGGCAGCCCTGAGCTGACTGAGACAATAGGTCACACTAAATATGAAAAAGCTCCTTTTTCATTCCCTAAGAGACCCAAAAATGTGTGTGCTCCTCAGGGGTTATTGTATATTTGAAAAGGGCTCTGTCAATGACTAAATGTGTGATCAGGAACACATCATTTAAACACTTCACGTCTGTATTTCTCATGCTTAAATTAAGAATTGTCCAAACAGTTTATGGACTTCATGCCAAAATCTATCTCTTCGATAATGCTGATTGTAATATTGCTTCTGAGCTTCATGGTGACAACTAAAGACCACTATGGCAACCAAAATCCATAGGATAAAAACTCTTGATGATTATTTCAGAAGTTTTTTTCTATAAGTAAAATTTAATTAGCATTGTTTCTTACTCCTAATATGATATATAATACAGAACTGAGGCATCTCAGTAGATTATATAAAAACCTCACTCTTTCTCAACTTTACTACTAGTCTAGCAATTTATTTGAATAAGAGCCATATCAAATTATTTAACAAAGATCACTATGTATGATTGTAATTTTCTGGTATAATACCTCTAAACTGTTTATTTTTATAAACATGTTTGCTACTTTATTTTTTCTACATTGAAATGAAGACTATAGATTCTATAAATATCATTTCTTAGAATCTCTTATCATCATTTTTCCCTATTTAAGTCAGACCATATTTACATCATGTATCATCAAAACAATGTGAATGAATGGATATTATTAGATATGTTAGACATTATTAGGTACTTTGGCTTTATTATGCTTTTGGTTATGATCACACCAATGCAAATTTATCACAACCCAAAGTAAAGATGCTTTTAAATTTAATCTTAACTCTACCTTTCAAGACAGCTATAAGTAAGGATGTATTCTATTATATATAATTTTTATTATGTACAGGTACAATTTTGTCCGATTTTATTGTAGCTTTTTAAGACTGCAGACATACCGCTCTGTAACATTCACAACACCTTCCACAACTGAGGATTTAAATAGCAATTTCTGCTGCTGATGCTACTAGTAATAGTGATGATTTTATTTAAAGATAGTTTAGGCTATATATATATATATATATATATATATATATATATATATATACACACACACATATAAGAACTGGAGCATAAAAATCCTTTGAAATTTTACATTGAAGCAAAGGGTGAAACACAAATTGTGTAAGGTTTGACTTTGTCTATAATTTTCTTGGGGTAATTATCTGCTCTATGAAAAATCCATAAGGTCTTTCATGATAGAATGCCTTTATGACAACCTATTAATCTATCATTTCTGTCTTCCTGTTTTCCAGATCATTTCTGAATCATGACAAAAACATTTCAAGTTGTTCTGACAGGTTTCCAGAGGAAATCACACATGTGTTTCTGTGCACATACATACAAACACAAAGAGCACAATTGAAAGCACAGTAGCCCTGCAAGTTTGGTGGCTCTGAAGAAAAATCAGATTCACTTATCAATTCACAGTTTACCATCTTCCACCAGACATTGAAGTTTGAGTCTGAACACTGCATGTGCTACTTGTAATTTTGACCAAGAAAGAAATAAGAAATGATGTAAACCTATTTCTCTTGACAGAGAGACACAGATGGAGACGACGTTTGGACCACATTGTCTGCTTCCAGGTCATCCCTGAAGCCATTAGCTATCATAATGATGAAACAGGAGTTATTTATTTCCCCACAATTTTCTGACGTGGCAAAAATAATGTTACACTGGAGACCTGAGTTTTCCTATAAGAGATTGTGTTGTCCTTGATAAGAAAGAACACATATGGCAGATTATTTTTAGCTTATAGTAGTAAATTTTACAAAATTAAGGTAAAGATAAATTATGCAAGATGAACAAATATTAAGATTATTATTATGTAAGATTAGACTTTCATACTACTATTGACATAAAGTATACACGCAATTCTTAGAGTTCTTGACTACTAACATTAATAGTTAATTCATTCATTTAAGACCATTGCTTGACATTTTCTATTCATTTATTCTGTTGGTCAGAGTGTGAGCAAACATTTAGGGAAAACCCAACATGTACTAAGGCTCATAATATGTCAGAAAACAAAACAGATCAAAAAGATAAAGAAAAATTTTCTGTACTGATAGAGCCTGGGTCCTGAAGGGGAGGCAGACAGCAAAATAACAAGCATAATTCAATTATATAATTGTTGAAAGATGAAAAGTATTATAGAGGAATAAAATTGGAGGAGGGAGCAGCAAGGAATAGGAGAAGATGAAATTGCAATTTCACAAGGTAATCAAGAGAAGTCTCTCTGAAAATGTGACATATGAAAAAATTCTTTAAGTAAGAAATTAACCACATGAATGCCTGGAAAAGAGCATTCTGGGCAGAAGAGTAATGCATGCAAAAGCTTAGAGTTAGGAGTATGCTTAGCTTATTCAAGAAACAGAAGACCAGTGTGGCTAAAACAAAGTGAGTGAGAGGAAGTATAGCTGATAAGAGCACAGAAACAACAGAGCAAAATTTCAAAAGGTTTTTTAGGTCATGATAAGGATTTTGGCTTTTAGTCTTAAGAGAGGAGGAGCCATTGAAAAGAGTTTGATCAGAAGAGAAACATGATCAAACTTCCTTTTTCACCAACTGAAGGGGCAAGAAAGTTTTGCAGTAATGGAGGCTAAAGAAGATTGGCGTTTTATAAAATGATGAACAGAATCCGTGCCTTGAAGGCATTTTTAGTAGAAAATACAGGTACATGAAAATGTAACCATATTTATAGACTGCTACATTTAAGAGCAAACAAATATTATAGTGCGGATATTGGCAGGAAAGAATGATCAATGGAGGTTGGGTGGAAGATCAGTGTGAAGTTTCCTCACAAAACAGGAAACAACATTTCTCTTTTTTAGAAAATATTTGCATTTTACAAACTAAATTTGACTTTTATCAAAAGGTACACTAATTTTTTTTCAAATATTAAATCAAATATGCCCTTAAATCCAGTGAAGGGGTGAGCATTGGAAATTTATATGACACTGCAGATTGCATGATTTGGGAAATTTGCTAAATGTAGTGTTCTCTCTAATAGTTCATTTGATTCCAAAGGCCTGTTTCTATAAAGACAGAATGACCTATTTTCCCCTATGTCTTTTTTACATATTTCCCCCTTTACTTGTCACTTAAGTATGTCCCCTCTTATTTCAGACCTTTTTTTTCCTCTTGAGCAGCATCAAAATCCATACCAATAATTCAGACTTGCAAATATTTACAGAAGATTAAGCAGGCTGTAGGAGATGTCAACAAGCCCACGTTTTACAGGAGTGAAACAGATCGTAAAGATTATAAACTTCATGAATTATTGCTTATTGTAAGTCACCATTGGAAAGCCTCCATAATTCATTGGTTTCTTATTGAAACATACTCATTCAATTGCAATAGATGTTAATGTGTTGAACTGCAAAAATAAAGAGCTGTTTTGTGGTCTTCAAAATTCTAAACTAAGAGAAAGAAAGTCAGTTTTTATTTTTAATTAATGGCATTTGTATTCAAAGTGTCTAATTCTCTTTAAGTAGATAACGTTACATTATAAATTATATCACACCCATAAAATATATTTAGAATATATTATAAAGAACTACACTACCAGCAGGTTAAATGTTATCTTACAACTCTTATTTTCAAGCATACATAGAAACATCCCTTACAATTCTGGCTATAAAAAAAAGACTAAATTTAGACGTTTGAACAAATGATAAAAATCATTTGTTCTAGAATTACAAAAAAATTTGCAGAATCACAAAATTTCCATCCAGATAGTGTAAATTTTGTTTGTTTCTATATATATGCATTACTAATTATATGTAGATGACAACTATATATAATTACCTATAAATACATGTGGATTATATTTCCATTAATGAGTAATTAAATCTAATATTCAAGCTTATGTGAAAATATTTTCTAATAATTTTTTATAATTTACCTCTAAAATAATTTGTGATTTTTTAATAGCAAGAAATGAGAATTTTGTATTTTCATTCAGAAAAAAAATAACAAAATGAAGAGAGGATATTAAACATCTTCATGCAAATTAATCATTTTCAGTGGTAAAGTGGTCTCACTTATTATCAGTTCCCTTGAAACAGACAATCATTTAGTGAACTAACATAAAATCATTCTCAGTTAATAAAGTTTAGAGTAGCTATAGTGGTCTTATATATATATTAAGCCCAAATTGGACATAGAAAAAATAAACTCTTTTTATAAAAAGAAGCTTTGTTTCTGAAATTCCTTATCACATGTATCTGGTCTCAGGTAAATACATAGTTAACTCACCCTGTTTGGGAAAATGGCTCTTCACAGTTTTTTTTTTCTTTAATGCAATGTCCTTGTGCAATAGTGGATATGATTCAAGCATCATCATACATGTCATTCAACACAGCTAGGCAGAGTAAATATCTTTCTAAATCACATCTTGACTGGAAAAAGATTTATCTTTCCAATTAGAAAGTAATTTAAACATCCTTGTGATTCTACCTTGGTGTCCTCTTGAATGAGAATATCTACTTGCTACAATCTATCTTGTAAAGGCTATTGTTGAAAGGTCAGTTGAAAAAAATAGATCTACTTGACAGGCAAAAGAACTGTGTTGAGTAAGACTGCCTAGGACTTCTGTCTTAACCATTGCAATAGTAATTACCAAGAATGCAAAATTGTTGGCTAAAGAGTAGAACCAACTTTTCTCTATCAAAACAAGTCCTTAATAAGATAATCCATAGAAAAAGTAAGTTAGAGATAAAGCTTTACATCGGTTTCAATTCTAAAACCTGCCAAATGAAAAAGTCCACATGATTTTTTCTAATTTTCTTTTCATGTAAACAACTTATAAAACTCCCCATATTAATATTGGTATGTTTGATAGTTTGATAGTAAAAAAAATTGTTATCGTTTGATGAATGTAGTTTCTGTTTTGAATGATGAGAAACTTCTGGAAATTTATACTGGTGATAGTTACATTGTAAATGTACTGAATGACAGTGAATTGTATACTTAATGGTTAACATGACTTTAAAGAAAGGAAGAAAGAAAATTGTTATAATACACAAGAAAAGTAAGGCATATACAAAGATAAAATTTTTAAAAAGCATTCATTTTTCATAAAAATATTTTTAATTTCCTCTATGAATTCCAGTTTAAAATTAAGAAACCAAAAAGTAGATAAGAAAGTTAGTTTATCTCAGTACACTGACATTCATTTATTAATTACAAAAGTGTAATTTTATTTGTAATACATGTTAGCTTTCCTAATATGCATTTAGAGGTGCTGACATCTGTTTTATATTAGCCTTGAATGGAGAAACATTGGAAAAAATGTGAGAAAGGGAAGGAGGAAGAGAGAGAAGGAAGAAGAAAGAGAGGAAGAGGGAAAGAGAAAAATCGCTCCTATCTTTTCCATTCTTGCTTGGTTGATGTTAAGATTCTGTTTGCAGATCTGCTGGAACTAATAATAAGTCTTCTTTGTAGACAATGTTTGAAGCATTCCTTAAAATTCAATTCAATTCCTATTGAATGTACAGTTATGTTTTTCTTAAGGTAAGTACAAGAATCAGCAAGAGAACATTAACGCTTCAGTAACCTCTCATGGTTACCATAAGAAGCTTTTATATATGTAATTTGAAATAATTTGGAATAAATATGATAGGAAGAAGATATTATGTTGCTCAAAAATAAAAAAAAGAAACAAAGAAATTCTGGGCTTAATTGCTTACAAAAGAAAAAAGGAAGATTGAGAAAGCTATATCAAGATAACCTACAAAGTAAAGATTCATATGCTCCAACACAATGTACAAAAATTGAAGTATTTTTCTTAGTTCTAGAACTGCTTTGCAAGAGAAGAAAGAAGACAGGAGAAAGTGTAATAATCAGAGGGATCAATGATTTAAGAATTTATTAATGATTTCTCTACAAAGTGAACAAAAACATAGCCCTCAACTAAAGGCACATGTCATCTAGTTGGGTACCTAAAAAATAAAAAAAAAAAAAAAATTAAACAATTACAAAACTGAATGATAAATTTTGTGAAAGACAATAATTGAAAAAGTCTCATCATAAAAATTCTCCAGGAGACCAATACATTTCTGTTTACTTCTTCCTCTTTCTTTTGCTCTTCACTCCCTTCTCTTTCTCCTCTATTTCCTTTCCCAGCCTCAATTTTTCATGAAAGAACTTTGTTTTCTCTGAGCTAGCAATGCTACAAATATATGTGGAAGTGGTATAAAAAGGCGCAAATAACTTGAAACTTACATAATAATATTAACCAATAAACAATAAATTTATGAGGTACTAATATTTATGGAAGTAGAATTTTTAATATGTATTTTAATATGCAAATATAGTTTTCAGAAATTACAGTAATAACAGAAAAAAAATTACTGCATTTCCTTGACACTCTACCTCCCAGCCTTGCTTCCCATAGGCAATCACTTTAAATTATTTTAGTTGTTTTTTTCTGGTTCATCTCCATGACTTTAAGTAACAAGCAAAATAATTTCTTTGTTTATCAATTTAGCAAGCATCTATTGACTTTCACTATGGTCATGGAAGTTTAACTGTCTTATAAGAGGATCTCCACCATTTCCCCTTTATTCTCCTATACCTATATCTCAAATTTCTGTTAAATTTCTATTGTGATAACTAAATAAGTATTTATTACTTTTGGAATAAGTAATATACTAAATATATATATATTTTTTGTTTTTACTGAATTTTTAACTGTCTTTTTGTCATTTGCTGATATATTATATGAGAAATTAATAGCAAATTAACCAAAAAAATATAAAATATTCTGTGCCTGTAATTATAAATATGTGAAACTAGGTGGGGCTAGATTAAATGGGAAATAACTTGTATAACAATGTCCAACAATCAGTTTCCATGACTTAATAAATTAATGTAAAATAGTGCATTAGATTGTGCTTCTCCCGAAGCAGAAACTTTATGTATGTAGTTTACCTGAGAGGGCACCCCAGGAAGCACCATTAGAGGAGTGGATAAATAAAACAGGAAGTCAATACAGGATGCATCAATAAACAGATTATCGTTTTATGCAACTGTGCTCAATCAATTCCACAATCAATCAAGCTTTTGGAAGAGTGCATACAAAAGTCTTCAGAGTTGCCTCACTCAGAGCTGAAAGTTTGGAGATTTATTCGTCAACTCCTATCAGTCAGTGGTTGAAAGACACTCATAGGAACATTAACATCCTAGTACTTCTGATATACTTCACAGGGCCAAGTGCTTTCAAGTGGTCAGAGAAATTCTACACGCATGAAGTCACACATGTTTGTAATAGAAATCTGTTAACACACATACAGGAAAAGTGAGTGCAAAAGAAAAATGAGTGGAGCATCAGTAACACCTGCTTATCTCTCCACCTTTACATAAGCCTCAGCAGAAGTGAAGACAGGCAAAGAGGGCTCTGGTCACTCCTAAAAGAACTGTTTCTTTCTCTCACCAATGATGCTCATAACCTCATAGAACAGTCTGCATGGAAATGGTTCATCTGAAACTCATTCCAGTCTGCATTCCTCTTCAGTACAGCATTATGCATCAATCGGCTCGGGCCACAATAACAAAATGCTATAGACTGGGTGGCTTCAATAATAGAGATATATTTCTCTGGAGGCTGGAAAGTCCAAGATTAAGGTGCTAGCTAATTCAGTTTATTGTGAGGGCTCTCTTCCTGGCTTGCAGATGGTTGCCATCTTGCTCTGTCCTCATTGAGGTGAGGGAGGGGGGAGAAAGAGGGAGAAAGGGAGAGGGGAAGCATTAGCTCTTCAGTATCTCTTTTTATAAGGACACTAATTCTGATGGATCAGGTTCCAGCCTTATGACCTCATGTAACCTTAATTACCTCCATAAAGGTCTTATTTCCATATATAGACATATTGAGGTCTGGGGTTTCAACACATAAGTTTCAGGGGACACGTGTACACAGTCTGTAACACATTACGAAAAACCTCACATTTCTAGATCATTCCTTATCACAAGGACTCACAATCCTTAAGGATCTGTACATATTCTATTCACAACTTTTAAAATCAGTCCAAAGTACTCTCTAAAATTTATAGTCAACCATTAAAAATATCCTTCATCCTAAACCTTTCCTCTGATGTTTGTATTCATTTTTTTGTTCTAATAGAAATGTGTTGCTTGCTGATCATAAGGCCCAGCAATTCACCTACTTCCCCTGTTTATTCACACTCTCACTGTTCTAGCTGTTTCATTCCTTCTCTCTCTTCAAATCTTTAACATGAGCTTGCCCCCTTTTCATTCCAGCTGTTAAAATAACTTCAATTTCACTGAGAAAAAAGAACACTCAGAAGACAACTTTCACATATTTCTGCCACTGCACCTACCAGTTTGCCTCTTCTGTATACATCTGTTCTTTCCCTCCTGATAACCTGGAAAAACCAACTTTACTCTTAGCCAAAGCCAAAGCCAACTCCTTCACTTATACAGAATACCCTGTTCCCTGTCCACTACTCGAGATGCTCACTCCAGCAGTTTTCCTCTCTCAAACATTAATTTCCTTACTTTCATGTACCATTTTCATTCAATATCTCTAATTTGAAAATATGTATACAAATACATACATAAACATTCATATATAAATGTGTGTACATACAGTTGAGCATTGAATAATGCAGGGGTTAGTGGTGCCAACCCCACTGCACAGTTAAAAATCTACAGATAACTTTTGACTTGCCCAGAGCATAAATACTAATAGCCTACTGTTGACCAGAAGCCTTACTAATAACATTAACAATCAATTTACACATATTTTGTAAGTTATGTATATTGTATACTGAATTCTTATATTAAAGCAAGCTAGAGAAAATGAAATTTTAAGAAAATTATATTTAGAGTAGTGTACATATTTATTAAAAACAATTTGTGTATAAATGGATCCACATAGTTGAAATCCACATTGTTAAAGTGTCTACACTATATGCATTAATATACACATTATATAAGTATATTAATATGCATGTATGTGTCTTAATCCAGTAGGGCTGCTATAATAAAAATACAATAGACAGTGTCTTAAATAACAAATTCTTATTTCTTACAGTTCTGAAGGCTGGTAGATTTATGATTAAGGCACTGGTAGATTAGGCATCTAGTGAGATTCAGATTTCTGGTTCATAGAAGTTTTGCTGAGTCTTCACACAGTGGAAGGGACTAGAGAGCTCTCTGGGGCCTCTTTTTCAAGGAAATTAATCCCAATCATGAGGGCTCTGCCCTCATGACCTAATGGCCTCCCAAAGGCCCCATTTCTTTGTACCATGACACTGCAGATTAGGTTTCAATGTTTAGGTAAATAAATTTTTACTTAAAAAAATTCTTAACCTTACATCTCCTGTGAGTTACTGCCCTATTTTTTTTCTCTTTTTATCAAACTCTTTAAGAGGTGTCTGCATATGTTATCACAATTTCTTTTCCTGCCATTCTTTCTGAAATTTAATTTCATCAGACTTTTTGATACTATCTGCTCATGTTTTCTACTTTCCTCTCTCAAGCTTAAACAGTAGCATTAAAAATGTTAGAGAGAGAAAACATTATATTTTAGAGATGCTAAGTTGCATAAACTTAACAAAAGCAACTTCCTGCTCTTGAAACATTTTTTTTTTTACTTTTTGCCCTTTAGCAGTATTAAGTCCACCTTTGTTCAGCCTGTTCAAACTCCCACTTTACTTCTAGAATAAGTTTCATATTCATATCTTACCTGCTAAAGACAATGGCCTTTTTTTTTTTTTGACATGAATGCTGCCTAAATCCTCTGCACCATATGCTTCTTCTAGCTCTTTTCTTTTTCTTGGATTCTAGAAAACCATATTCTCCTCTGTCCTCATTTCTTCTGTTCTTATTCTCTTTCACTGGCTTATTCCATTCAGCCACCAGTAGTAATCCCATCTTCCATGCTTCATGTTCATATTCTCTGCCTGCTCTCCTATGTATTCACTAGGTAATTTCATTCATTTCTATCCTTATTCTCCCACTAACTTTCACATATCCACCTTTCAAATTTGAACATTTTGCTGAGCTACAGACTTACACTTTTAGTTTTGTATTGAGTATTTTTTTAAATTTTTCCCATTCAGCATTTTGAAACATAAACTCAGTCCCCTCTTATACATAGACAACTTTTACTCTCTTCTTGGAATCAAAGACTCACCAATCTAGGGTCAATAATTAACCATCCAAATCATACCCAAAGTAATTAAAAATCATTATTTTAAATACTTCTAGAATCACTTCTAATATTGCAACTCCTTCCTTTTTTTTAGGTATTTCCTCATTTATCACAAGTATTATTATATTAGTTTCCTAACTGGCTTTAACAGTGAAATGATATTTCCCCACAGCAATCCAAGCTATCTTTTTAGACCAATGATCTAGTCAAGCAATCCCTTGTTTTAAACATTCCCAGCTCTCTGTTGATTCTAGAATTAGATGCAATTATCTTGGCTTGGGAAATAATTTTTTCCCAACTCTTTCCCTGGCTCCTTTCTCTTGCCCAGCTTTGCCTCTTACCACTCATTCCATTTCCCTAAATTCACACCAGCCCAAGTCTGTTTTTTTCACCTGTCCCCAGGCCCTTTGCATCTCTATAACTGCTATAATTTTCTCCTCAGATCTGAGTACCCTTATGAATCCTTCCCGTCCTAAACCTTTTCTAAGACCCAAATGATCATTAACTCTCTTCTTAACTCTTATGCAAAAATGTGAAGAAATCTTTATTCTGGAAGAGAGTAAGAACATAGAATCAGTTCTAACAATGGTGTGATCCTAAGCAAATTTCTTAACTTTGCTTCTCCTGTTCTCTTCTACCAAACGAAGATCATAATTATGGCTTTTTTATGAGATATTTTGAAAAATCCTTGGGAAATTATATCTGTTTCCAAAAACCACAGCACCTAGATAATAGTAGATAGTCTGCAAATGTTGGTTTACTTTCTTCTTAGCTTTCCCCTTTCATTTCTAGAACTAAGCACAATGTCAGCACATGCAGAGTGTTAAATAAATGTATGTAAAGTGAATCCAGCAATTTTTATATTCTCTGTACCCGAACCACCCCAAAGCTTAAAGTCTTAAAACAATGACAATTTTTAGTCCACTAATTTGTGATCTGGACTAGGTTAGGTAAGGATAGCCTGTTTGTGTTCTAGCTTTAGCTAGAGTGACTCGAAGGTTGAAAGGCTGAAATTAGTTGAAGATTCTCTTACCTGCCTGTTATTTGAAGCTGGCAGTTAGATAGAACCTCTATTAGAGCTGGAGCCAGAACTTCTATACACAGGCATTTCATGTGATTGCTTGGCTTCTTTACAGCATGGCAAATGGGTCCCACGAATAAGTGTCTAAGAAAGAGCCAAGAGGAAGCTGTATTGACTTTTATGATCTAGCCTGGTAATCATTCAGCAACATTTCTGCCACATTCTATTCATCAGAAGTAATTAATGAAAACAGCCAATATGCAAGTAGAGGGGAATTGGACTTCATACTTTGATAGGAATAATATCAAAGAATTTACACACATGTTTAAAATCATCATACATTCTTCCACCAATCAGTGGTAGCATCTATACTGGGCTCGTGTGTTAAATATATGTTTTGAGAACATTGGGGGCCCAACATACAGATTAAGAATCTAGTTAGATGAAAGAAAAAAACAAAATGAAAACAAAAACAAATATAGACCAGAATTCCAAAGACCTAAGTACTAACTCTGGATGTGCTCAGCTGAAAATTAACTGGGCCTTAACTATGATCAAATCATGTAAATTTTGAGCCTCAGTTTTCCAGTCTCTAAAATGGGAATTATAATTATTATAGAAGCAATTTCACAAAGCTTTGAAAATGAGAAGTAAATCATGTAAGGTATTATGAATTCTGTAATATAGGTAAAAGGCTATTACTGGAGTGGAAGGAAATAAAAACATTCTCATTTGATATAACAATAGTAACTATACTCCTATGTCAGATTTTCTTTTACCAGCTGGCAGTGCAGACTATTCTTTGATTTTTCACCACATAAAAAAATGAATTTTAGTAAAGGCCACCACTTTTATCTAAGTACCAGAAAAAATAATTAGCTTTTTATGCAAGATATTTTGCAAGTATCTGTTGTAGTATTACACATATTCCACCACAGAGATACACTATATTCAGTCATGTATTTTAAGAAAGTAATAGCAAGTGACATTTCACAATCTAAGCTTGTTCTGTTAAAAAAAAAAAAGACAGATTCTAGATTTATAGAAAATGTCAAAAAAATAAAAAAAATCTGACATTTAAACAACCCAAAACTTCAATACCTAATATATAAAACAAAAAGTATGTACTAATGTGTGCACTCTGAACTGTATATTACATTTTTTATCCTTCTGTTTAACCATATCTTGCACTTACATAGCTTGTTTTCTTAAAACCATTTAAATCCTCCTATGATTCTTATTAAAGTATATATTTTCTTTTTCTGGTCATTTTTATATAGAATTCTTCATCATTCAATCTATAATGCATTTGATAGTTCTTTTTTTACTCCGTTGAAGCATTGAAACGGAAAATGCCTCTTAACACAAGTCACAGTGAACATATATGAAATATTACTATAAATAAATGATAAAAGAAAAAACTAAACAAAATATGAGTATATAATATGAACAAAAATTTAAAGGAAAGAAAATCCAAATCATCAATAAACACAGAAAAATATACTCTGTAATACTAGAAGCAGAAAATAAAATATTAGATCAATAAATACCATTTCATACTCACTATATGATCCAAGTTTTAAACTCTGACAAAACTTATTAAAACGACATTTCACCAGAACTACAAAAACTTTGAGTGTCACACACTGCTTTCTACTAGCTTGTGATATTACACAATAACAAGGAAATATAAAAGTACACAATTAAAAATAAATTAATATTTTTTAAAATAGCTCTTATTTGTAACTACATCTGTTATAATCATGTGTTCGATCATGAAAGCTTTAAAGAGTACATTCTACATGACAGAGACCCTAGTAGATGACTTGGCTTTAGTCATCATTAAATGTGTATGAGAAATCTTTCAAATGTGGAGTTCACAATAAGTGCTCAATAAAGGTAAATTTAATATTTCTTGCAGTTTTGAACTACCAGTTACAACGGTTCTATGCTGTTGTACACAAGCCAGTTTATGACCATTCATAAAAAAATATATACAATACAATAAGTAAGCATAAATTCTGGAGATACACTGAGTTCTATTTCCAATCTTGTTCCATAAGATAATTTCTTTTAAGAACTGGGATTATTGCATCTTGAATATAATTTCCAATGACAGCTTGAAATATGGATTCACGATGTGTTATATCTCAAACAACTTTTATATAAGTGAAGTGATGTGCTCTGGAAAAGTAAGCTAGCCAACTCAGAAAGCACTTCAAGTTAGCCAGATGACATTAAGTCCTCAGATACTGAATAGAGAGTTGTGAAATGGTCAAGTAAAATAAAGCAATAACTCTAAATTAATTTGTTATTTAATATAATATTACAGTATATAAATGTGTATCTAAATTAATAAAAATATATCTATTTCACCAAAAATAGAAAAAAATATAAATTTAAAAAATTGTGTGTTTATGTATTTTCGTACTGGATAAGCAGAGAATAATCTTATTTTAAGTGTTGACATATATTTAGACATGTAGTGTATGTCTTTCCTGCTTTAAAATTCTTTAGTGGCTCCTCACTACTAACAAAGTTTAAGCCTCTATGTAAACATATGTCTTCTAGAATCTTGTTTTTGCCTAACTCTCCAGTTTTTATGTTTTACTTTCCCTTAAAGTTCAGCAATACAGAACTTTTGTGATTCTCTTGAAGGGTTAAAATCTTTCTGTCCTATTCTTTGCCCTGTCTTATCTTCTGGCCCACGGCACTTCAAAGCTTCAATTTCTGTCAGGCTTTCTATTTAAAAAATTCCTTGAACAGAACCTCTTACAACCTCCTTCTTTTCCTGCAAAGCATATTGTCTGATATCTTTTACATAGCACTGTATTATAACTATTTTTTTCTAAAACTCTAATGTTGTGAACAAGAATACAAAGAGGAAAGACTTAACATCCAAGTTTTGTCACTTAAAAGTTGTGTGACTTGGGCAGTTTCTTTAACTTCTATTCATTTGTAAAATGGGCATAATAATACTTAATATATGATAGTAATAATAGTATATGGTGTTATGAGACTTAAATAGGTAATAGAAAGAATGGAGACAGTTCATGACACAAAGTAGGTACCAATAAAGAAATAGTAGATACTATTATCATGAGTAGTGTTGTTATTATCATTTTTTCTTTCTTCTTCATAACCTGTGAGATCTTTGTCCAAACTGTTTTTTTTAAATGTTCATCACCTAAATATGATGCTTTGACTAGAATATACTATATACTTATTGCTGGATGAACAAATAAATAAATAAGTGAGATTGTTGGAAATGAGCAAAATACTCAATTTATAGTTTGTTTCATACAGAGTAGAAAAGAAGGATCAGTTTGTTTGTTTGTTTTTTTTTCCCAGAGATTATATATTTACAACTTTACTGTGTAGTGGTGCTGAGCAAAATCTCTCATTACTTAAACATAAGAAGTTGTACAGGAAAGATCTTAAATTTCATCCTCTGAATGCAGTCATTTCTTCAAATATAATCTGAAATAGATTGAGCTGTTACTAGTGTGGTATACCTCACATTTTATTAAGCCAGTGCTCTGTTTCTGTTCTGATACTTGTATATATATCCTGAGAAATCTAGGGTGAGAGAAATAAATGTGACAGTGCTAGAGGTTACAGGACACAGGACAAGTTAAGGAAGGGGGACTTTTGAAGAATGAGGCATTACCCAACAAATAGAACAAATGGATCAAATAAGTGCTGAAAAGGACTGATGACAATAAGAAAGACGGAAAAGATTACAAACCATTTGTTTTCAATGTCTCTGTTTCTCAGTATTTTATCTAAAATATTTCAACTATACTCTTCCTGATGTTAACGTTGACTTACATTAATGGGTTAAAAGTACTACGAGACTGAAATTCCTCCCTCTTAGGTGGTCAAATTATTGAGCAGTCTTGTTTAATTCTGGTAAATATTTTCCCAGTAAGAATTGCTAATATTCCCACTGGACAAACTGGAGAAGCCACTGAAGGCCAGACAGATATCCAACTGTAAATAAATTGACACTACCGTTTATCACTAGTCTCTTGAGAGTTTAGTCAGCATTGAATCCACAGAGCTTATAAGCCCTGATAGAGCTCAGAAAAATTGAATTTCAGGATCTATAAGACTGAGTAGTCCCTGAAGAAGAAACATATAAAACAAAACCAGTGGTCCCCTTTCTAGCCAACTTTCCCTCCTTTTCCAAGTAAAGGAAATCACACATTATCATCATCATTATCCTCATCACCCTGCTTTAATTAAACACACATGACTTTCAGTGCCAAGCTCCTTTAACAAAATACCTGATTGGCTTGATGAGCAATTAGAGGTGTGTCCGCAGGTGAGTGTTCAACAAGAAACATAACAACAGACACCTCTTTGGAGAATTAAGGTGTAACGTAGAAGAAATGGCCAAAACCTTCGCCACTTCTCTTGGTACCCCTTGAAACCAAATGTAGCCCCCACCCAGATTCCTACAGTGAAAGACAAAGCTACGGAAAGCTAGTAATTATTTTTCTTGTTTCTAAGGTTGCAAGTTAGTATGTCTCAAGCTCTCTCCAAGGAGTAAGGCAATAAAAGCTGTTTTGTTTTTCACGGAGCAAATCACTTTTAGAGCACAGGCTAGGAGCTCTCCACCATCCCTGCTTTTGAAACTCCATTCTGCTTTTTCTGTTGTTTTAATGACTCTTTTGGGTACTAAAAGAGGAAATATATGCATATGGTTTTTTCCCCTCTATTTGTTTCTCTAAATCTCCTTTAATATCATCCATTATTGCCCAAAGGCAGCTACACCACCACAAGTAGTTTGGTAAAGATAAAAAAGCACAATTTCTCAAAACATTTGAAAAGCAATTTTATTTATTTTTTTTTAAATATTATTTTTCATTCTTTTAGAAAAAACAAAAACTCCACATAGACATTTCCATTTTACTCAACAAGCAGAGTTCAAATGAAGTCACTGTCAAATCTAAAAGCTGTAAATGGCTTATTCTCTTTTGAAATTAGAAATTCAAACATAGAATTTTTGTGAAACTGAATATCACTGAAGCATATTGTTTGCTTTTAGGAATCGCCCCTGAGAAGAAACTCTGACTGACCATCCCCAAACCATCTCACCCCCATGAGAGTGTATGAATAGCCAGTGGGCCTCATTTCCTGGGTATGGAACTGATCTCCGTGTTGATATAGTCTTGACTGTCCTGACAACTCTCCTAGAGTGATATCCTGGAGAAACAAACTTGCCTACAATGCAGCTTCCTGTCAAATTAGCATATGGTAGAGCATATGGAGTGACAACTAGATAACTGATTTCTGAGACCTGAGAAGATGCAGAAAAAAAAAATTGAAGAAAAGACATATCTCTCATTGAAAAAGCAGCTGCCTGGCACACAATTGTCTCCCAGTGGATTGGTACTGGCAAAGAAAACTGTCTTGACTGAAAAGAATGCTGCCAAAAAACTGACCTTAGGAGGAATGGGAGAGCACAGAGCATGATATTTACATTCTTTTGAAGTCTCTTTCAAGTTTTGAAAACCACTCCTAAAAATACACTCAACTATAACTAGAAATATATTTCCTGTTGCTTTAGAATGACTTGAGATCGGTAATGCACTGAAAAGGCACATTGACTCTTGTTCATCCTTATATTCTCTAATTTTTTTTTTTGCATAGTTTGCCTAAAATAAAGCAATCCAACAGATAAGTAATAGTAAGTATGTGCACTTCATTTTCCTTTCTTACCTCTTTCTCAATTTAGAAGCTTGGAGTCTTTTTGAAAAGTATACTAAACCTACAATGTATTTTGCTACCCCATACACTCTGAAGAGAGAGTACTAATCCCCTGTGATTCTTTCTTTAATTTGCAACTATTGCTAAGTGTTTCTGCATTACACCACTTTACTACACAACTGTCAGTAAAGAACACTTTGAAGATATTTTATAACATTTTATGTGGGTGACAAGTTGTTTCATAGCTTTTTATTTGGATAAACTTGCAAAGTCCCACTAATCAGAAATTTCATTCTCTTTCAAAGAAATAAATTTTAATATTTTAAATATTAATCATTACAGAAACTACCTTGTCAGAAGAACATATATACAAAACATCAAAATATGTAACATTTATAATTTTTTAAAACATTTTTGAGGATCCTTCAGACTGTTTTCTATGCAGTCAGCAGTAATGTGATGACTCTGTGTAAAGACAGAGACATAATACAGTAATCAGGGGGATCATTTCATAAACTATATAAATGTCTAACCAGTGTACTGTATACTTGAAACTAATAATGAAACAAAATTAAATGCTAAAAAATATGTAGACGTTGATGTATGAGATTATCAATAAAAATTTCAGAAGTTCTGATCTCCATGAACCCTTGCTATAATTTTTTTTTATAAGGGGTTATGACATTCCTCAAAAGACTTTTACTAAAACTCTATTTCACATAAACCTGTTTTAGAGTATTTCTATCTTTTATCATCAAATGATGACTCATTTTCACAACATCTAGAATTTATGACTCTAATTCTCTTCATAAATGAACTTATTTTTCAAGTATACCATGACTATTTTGAACTTTATTCACTAAACTGTATTTCGTTAAAACTGACCTTTGTTTCATGGTATTTTATAGTTCAACAACAATGCCTTAGACATTGTCATTTCCCATCGAAAGACAATAGGAGTTCAATATATATGTATTTATCTGTATTGAACATAATTGTCTGGCCCTTTCCAATTGTCCCAATATGTGTACAATATTGCATTCTCTCCCCAATCCCCACAGCTACTCAGGATTCTAAGATAAGGTATTACATCAAAATATTGAACAATCTAAAAAGCCAAAACCAATATCATTTTTAAGTCTTTATATTATCATCATTCACTAGTTACAGTCATGCCTATTTTCTCTTCTTTTACTTTAAAGCTATAGAATAACATCCAGGGATTTAAAAACAAAACACAAACAAACACACAAATAAAACACAACTCTGTGACAACATCACATGGCATGTTTTATATTCAGGGAGATTTGGGATCAAATCCCACCTCTGCTATTTGGTCTTCCTTAAGTTACTCAAGTTATTAGAGTCTCAGATTCTTCATCTGTAAAATTAGAGTATTATTTTCATTTCAATATGACTTCATTCAATTCTTTGTAGGATTCATGGAGTCACAATACCTAATATTTAACTTGCTCAAAATTAAATAATTTTACCTGAGAAAGGAAGAATAATATAAATGGTATGGATGATCTAAATGCCATATTAGCAAATAAGTCTCTGCCCTGGAGTAAGCATGACGTGAGGGATATAAATCTGGTAACTTCTTAGTCAAAGATAAATATTTTAATGCAACACAGTTCTAAAATGCAAGCTGCCAGTTTCAAACAGAAATAGCAATCTGTTTCAGTGCTGAAGGAAAACCCGGCTTGTTAGATTTAAGGAAAAGCAGTCAATCTGTCCTGCCTTGGAAATTCTCAAAGAATATATTTGAATGTATGAAATAATCACCTTACTGGCTAACTTTAGAACCTAACAATTGTGAATGATACAATTTTGTTTTACTCTACAACAATGTTTGTTAATTGCCTTGCCTGACACCTCTCACATATTAATGGCATTCAATCACATTAGGCAATTATTGTTCATTGCTTTATTACTATAATAAAATAACTACCACTGCTAAATTCTTTAGTCTCTTGATGGCTCACAGTGATTCATCCAAATCTTTCCACTTTCCTCAAGTGCCTATTCATTCCTCCATCTTCATTTATAGCAGATATTCAGTTTCCACTGTTACTCCTTTAATTAGGGTTATTCAGTACGAATACATCTTTTTCACATTTTTCCATGCCAAATTATCTCTTTATATTTAAACTCCCTCTTTTACATTAGCCCATCTCAGAGAAAAATAAACCTTCTCTAACTTAAAGCTAAGACTTCATATCTGTGTTCAAATCTCACCCACTTACATATTCTTAAAGATTTTGTTTTATTCACTTTCATAATTCCTAATTTAATCTCCATTTGTTTCTATTTTTTGAATTTATTATCAGATAGTCTCAATACTAATAACTCACTTTCTTCAATCGTGCTGTGAAAGAAGGAATAGCAACTGGTCTATATAATCTATTCTTTTTTACTTTAGGCATTACTGGGGAGAGAATCTGGACAGAAAAAGGTATGTCTTCAGCAAATACCTTGCAAACACACTAACAAGATTGCATGGTAGTATTTATTAAAATGCTTTTAGTGGAGTACATATATCTATCTATGCTGGAATTATCCCTCTTTGGTCTGCTGGATTTCATCTGTATTAGCTATATAATAATCCAAGTATAAAATTATTAAAGCATAAAATGGAGATTTTTGTGATCAAAATAGTCCCCTTTGTGTGAGTGATGCCAGACATGCATAACTCAGATATCTTACATGTTAAAGCTGGGCTGGAGTGCATTTAGTGAAGGATATACAATCCTAGAGAGAGCATTAAGATTTTTCAGACTTTAGTTTTTCTCTGTGGCTTTTGATTGCCTGTTTACATTAAATCATGGATCTGCAAACAAAGCCAATAAACAAAAGAGTTGTTTAAAAAATTAATAAATATGTGAGACATGGTTTGTGTGGCCCACAGAGTCTAAAATATTTAATATCTTGTCATTAATAGAAAAACATTGCCACTCACTTCTTTAAATTATTAATTACACTTGGTCCTTGGATAAGAGCTCTGAATTTTGTGAGACTTACTTGACAATTGACCCTTTCTGCTATCATGCCTACTGTCTTTATTAGATTAAAAAATTTCTTGAAAGAAGCAAGAGTCAGTACCTTGGATTCAGTGTACCCACATGTATAATAAATATCACATTTTCCAGAAATAAATCCACTTGTACATAGTCATCTGATTTTTAACAAAGGTGCCAAAACATTGAAAGGGCAAAGAAAAGTCTTTTTAATGATGGGGTTGGAATACATGGTGTGATGGTAAAAAATAAATAAATAAAGATTAAAAACTTGCATAACTGTTTATAACAGTTTTATTTATAATAGTCAAAATCCAGAAGACCCAGTTTTCTATCAACAAGATAATTGGTAACCAAACTGTGGTGTATTCATAAAACAGCATAATTTTCTGCATTAAAAAGAAATGAACTACTAAAAACTTCAACAATGTAAATAAACCTCAAAATCATTATATTCAGTGAAAGAAGTCTTATGTAAAACAATATATCTTATATTCTTTCATGTATGTGAATTTCTAGAACAGGTGGATCTAATTAATGGTGGAAAAGCACTGAAACAATGGATGTCAGAAGACAGAGGTTGGGGAAGAGATTAACTTGAAAAAGTCATTCTCCCCATGTATGCACAAAGAACAGGTCATGGGAGAAAGATGGTACATTTCATACACAGAATAGAGCTTTCACCAGAAACTGAACACTTCTAAACCTTGATCTTAGACTTCCCAGTCTCTAGAACTGTGAGAAAATACATTTCCATTCTTTAAACCATCCAGTCTATGTTTTTTTGTTATGGCAACTTGAGCAGATTAATAAAACACGTTTTATAAAATTTTTCCAATTCCATTATATATTTGAAATTTTTCATATGAAAAAGAATAAAAATAAACCCAAGAAATCATGGGGATGAAGATTAAGAGCATTACCTTTGAAATTATAAAGAACTGGGATTTTACTTTAGCTCTGCAAGTTGCTAATTGGGTAAAAATTAGTGTGTCACTTAATCTATGCTAACCTCTGGTTCTCATCTAAAAAAATAGAGATAATAATAAAACATGTCTCTCTCAATTTGATGTAAGCATGAAATAAAATATTATATATGCTAGCACCTACCAAATTATTAAGTGCTCAAATAACATTCACTTCTAATAACATTTTTTTTCTATTCAATTATCTTGCAGATTTTTTAAGTACCGGGCAGATTTTTACTACTACCTTGAAACAAATGAAAAACTGTACGTTAGTACTGATCTCAGCTTTCTGGTTTATACTAAGCACTAGGTTAATATGTACCCTTTCATTTCTTCCCTTCAACATTATTATATGTTCAATCCATATCAGTATATGTTGTTATTATCTCGCTTTTTAAAATAATTTGTTTTATATGTAATTGTTTTTTCACATGTTTACATGGATTGCTATAAAATATATTCTTAATTTTGACTGGTTTTGACATTTATAGACACAAGATTATACCATGTATATTAATGTATATCTTTTATCTATGAGCAAAAAAAAATTAAGATTCTTGCAATACAGTAATAGCACAATTTTTATTTTTCACTATGCTATAATATTCCACTGCATAAATGTGTGATGGCTTAATTATTCATATTCCTGTTGATAAACAGACTATTTTCAAATTTTTGTGTTACTCAGCAGTGATACTCAGGTCATTTAAGGTCAATGTCTAGACGGAATGTGTCCATGTGGAATGGTGAACAGCATTTATTGATGTCCTCTCAGTTAATATGAGACACTAGTAAATTACTGAATCAGTTATCTTTCATATTAAAATTCTTCTGTATTGGGTTCTTATTTAGAAGGCTTTCTCAATACATACCGGTGTTTTAGAAAATCTTTTTAATTTGCTTTTTATTAAAACCAGTTTTATTTTTATAAAATGACTAATAAAGTCACAATTAAAGTGTTATTATTGAGTTAGCCAGACACAAAGCATGCTTTGAAAGTATTGAACAACTTTAACCTTCATGAAGGACTATATTTCAATCAACACTAGAGGCATTCAAATTCTCCTAAATGTTTGTCACTGCATGGCTAAATTTTAGATTAAAGGTCATTGTATCTAATAAATAAATCCATTAAGAACTTGTCAATAACTTAGAGAAACGGTTTATTTGCTTTACTAATAGCCTGTAAAGAAAAAACTTTCAATATTTTTTACTCAACTAATGGGCTGGTATTTGATATACACAAAACAAATGATTTAGTTATTACAACAGATGATTATGAGTTTAGAGTTATAGATTTAAAACCATTTGGGACTTTACTTTTAGCCTTATCATTAGCATACATTAATCACTCTGATTGGCTAATCATTTAATCAGATAATAGGTAACATTTGTTAATAAATTGATTCAAGATAGTTCTCAAACTTTGAGAGAGAATTAGTAGTCCTATATTGTGTAAATATGTCCTGGAAATCTGAAAATGAGCCTTAATAGTGCTTTTATGTGAAAGTTATTAAAATAATTAATTCCAATAGGAATATATGAAAAAAATATATGTACACACATTTTGTTATTAATGAAAATAAAGCATCTTACTAGAAAACTTGAAAACAGAGAAATACTTTGGTTTATTATTTATTTTATATTTGAGTCCTTTGTTAAAATTCACCAGTATAACAAAAGTCTGTTTTTTAGAATTATTTAACATGATAATGAATCCTATTGCTCAAATGTAGAAATGTTCTGAGGTACAATGAGAAAGACCCTAAATTACATTGGTTCACAGAACAATTAAACTATCATATGTATTCCCTAAAGAGCTTCCTCTATTACAAATAACACTGACACAAGAGGAGGGGTGGAACATTCTGGTTAAATGATAATGGATGGTACAAAATGTAATGCTATAAAGGTATGAATAAGACATAAGGAAATTGTTTCAAAGGCCAGCCCCATCCCTCTTTAATACAAAACTTGGGGGCCTTTCGCTTTCCAATGAGCTCAATTAGCCCCTTTGCTCCATGACATCACAAAGTAACTGTTTTAAACTGTGCTTCAAGAGCCTTTATACACAAGAATTAAATGAGCCTGTTTCATATAATTTCAGTTAATGTAAGTGAGCTTCTGAAACTGAATTGCTCAGTTATAACACTGAGCTTGAAGCCAGACTGGCTGATTAATTCCTAGCTGTTTGAAGTGCTTTCTTCTCTTATCTTGAGCTGTGCAGGCCTCAAGATAGCCTGAGGAGACCTGAGCCTAGTCTTGAGGAGATTTTTGTCTCTTCTCTACAGAGAGGAATGGAGACCAGATAATCACTGTGGCATAAACTGAAAACAAACCAGAAACTTGTTGCCAATTCTGAGAAAGAAATGGGATGTTGGGCTGATTAGAAAAATCAGAAAGTTCATAAATAGCGTCCTTGTATCTGACTTTCAATTCACTGGTACACTGTGCAATTTTAATTGAAAATTACTATTGCCTAGAAACTAACATTACCCTAAAGATGTCCTAGTTAGTTCCAGTTGAGATTTTTACATAAAATGAGCATTAACAGCAATGAGAAAGGAAGGGAGAGGCTGAATATAGTGAGTCATTAGGGCAATGATTAGGACACTTTCCCAGATTTTATTGTATAACCTTTTGAAATCCTCAGATAATCTGCTTTGCAATTCCCAGGAGAACTCTTTTATGATCTTCAAAGCAAAAATAAGCCTCAGCATGAACTTCCTAACAAACAAATGATGGCATATCTTCCAGTTTAAGATGAAAAAGCAATTGTTTTTTGTATGTAATTTAGTGACACCACCCCATCATGTTTTTCCATATACCCATATACACAGCCTGTTCCCCATCTCACACACACTTTGATATCAGTGCATTTTTGTTTTGAAAAGATGTCAAGAGAAATGCAGGACATATAACCCAAATCAGCCATGCGGTCCCTGTCAGCAGGCAGCCTTGGTGCTGAAGACTCAAACAGCAAACTAAATTATTTGAGAACTCACATGAGCCAGCCAGTCAGAATGGCTTAAGCACTTGAGAGAGCAAAACTATTAAAACTAAGCTAGCTCAAAGACTGTTCCTCTCCATGTGCAGTGCTGTTTGCTCAAATAAACCTATAAAGCACAGTAAAAAAAAAAAAAAGAAGAAGAAGAAGAAGAAAAAGAAGAAGAAAACAAAACACCTGAGACTATAAAACAAAAAGTAGAACCATTGTTTAAATGACTCTTCCCTCTTGGAGAGCTCGAGACTGCAATGAATCCAGAGATTCACCATTCAAACTGAACTAAATAGTTCAGTTTACTATAGATATTTTTTTCCTTTGCCTGATCAATGATGCACTTGCTGGTTTTAAGAAATTTTCATAATTCTGAGAGGCTAGGTGATTTTATTTTGTACTTCCTATAAAAGTACTTCTAGAGTAATGCTCACCATAGCAACGGAGCACTGCAGTTGTGTTAGCTGAATGCAGGTGATGTGGGGAAGAGAACATTTCTCTCATCTTTATGTCAAGATTATGTTAGGTTATAATACTAATGGTTAGGAAACTATATATGGATTATTATATATGGAGATTCAGCATTAACTTATGAGAAGGGTATATTTTATTTCATTCCCTAGTGGTATGCCAAAGGCTTAAGAATTCATGTTTGTGGAAAGGAAATTCCTTACTTAAGAAATACTGTCCAAGGAACATGTATAAATTCTCCATGAATTAAAATGAAGAATAAGTATCTAAATACTTTAAGGCCAAATAATTTTGGAATGTCAGTATTATCATAACATGAAACTGTATCTATAATTAACCATTCAAATTTATTAATTTTTTATGTCATAAAAACTATTCATGAATGTGAATTGTTATAAATTAATGAGACCAATTTCTCTTATGGCCCATTAGTTAACTCTGAAGTTATTGTTTAAAAACACAAAAGTGTTTTGAATATTAGAATATGTATGTAATAATTAGTTATGATTTGTTAGGTACCTACTATCGACAGGTACTTTACACAAATAATCTAATTAATGATAGAACAGTTGGGAGGCATCTATTCAACATTGGTGCTGATAAGTAATGCATCCAAAGTCACATAGCAGGTTAGTGTTAAAGCCAGAAGTTCTCTCTACCAGTTCTTTTCCCTCTATCTTTCTTTATATTCAACCATTTTTTTCCTTCGAGCTCTTGCAACCTCATCTCTTCCCGACTTCCTCCTTCCTTCTTCTCTGCTTTCTTCTTAACATAATGTTGAAATTAAGAAATCTCCAAAAGCCCAAGACTACAGTTGATGAAATTTGCAGTAAATGGTAAACACCACTTCCCCAAAACCATCAGAAGTGTGTCATTTGTGATTTCTTCAGGATAAATTTCAGTACCAATCTGTACATGAAGCCTAATCCAAGTGCAAGTTGTCCTTGGCTGACCTTCATCTCAGGCAGTTTTCCCTTCCAAGACTTCTTACAGTCTATGATGATTACTATAAAAAATAAATAATGCTTTATTTTTGAAAGAATATTAATATTTTATTGTTAAGGCATTAAAGACAGTTTAGTATTAATTACAAAATAAGAGATTGTGCTATAGTCTAAAATTCCTTGAAAAACAGCAGAAGGGGCTTAATGCTCTATATGGCAGGTTAAGTATAATATTTACATATTGCAAAATTTCACTTGCTGTTGAATAAGATAACACTAATATAACTTTCATTCATATTACTGAAAATCTATTGCAGTGAAGATTTGCACTTTTGCAAGTATCTTCTTATCTACTTAGCTATTTAAATAAAGCATGTTCTACAGCACTATGGAATTCAGGCCAATATTTTCTCCTTCCATATTAAAGAGAATAATTTAATATGATATAAAATTCCTGGTATAAAATTACCTCAAGGAAAATAGAACGAAGACTGATTTCTATAGATACTTCTTGAGCTTCTGACAGAGAACCGAGTAATATCTTGAATAAACCATGGGCTTCAATATTTTTTTTCTAGAGAAACTATTCTCAAGTTATTAACCAAGCCAAAGTGACTGGCTAATGTCTTCACATGTGTTTTTGATTTTGTTTTTCTTTTTCTGACCTATCCACAGGCTTCAGCAAATTCAATTAATGTGTATATCACAAGAAAAATTAGGATTGGGATAGCATAATGAGTTTGTTAACTTATTTAAATCAATCAGTCAAGAAATGTTTTTGTATTTAGCATTCTTCCTGATATTTAGAATTTCTCTTTATCTTTGTCTTGTCACTGTTGAGCCCAATCTGAATTCAATGTCACCCCAATGGTAGTGAGGACAGAGGAGGATAATGACTGCACATACATGAGGTTAGCATTTTCCCTCGATTCTTCCTCAAATGGAAGAGAAGAATCACAGGTCATTGAGATGTAATAGTTTTATTAAAAGTATATTTTAGAAGGACAAAGGATGCCCCAAGGAGGCAAATAGTTCCAGCACTATAATCAACAAAAAGGCCACAAACAATAGAACCCAGAAGTGGGAGTGTCTGCCTTATATTTGGGCTGTAATGGTTGGTTCCAAAGGCATTCCTAGGTGATTAACAAGTGAGGTCATTTTGATTGACACCTGGCTCTTATATAACTTTACCTAGTGCATATGTGCATACCCAGAATTCTACTACCATTGGGGTGTTCTTTGGGTGGTGTCTAGTCTGGGCCCCTATTTCTTTGTTCCCCTGTTGCTCATGTCTGACTAGCTACCTAACAGTCTGACTTATTAATTTGAAATATCAGAAATCTTTGTGCAATTTGATGTTTGAAGTTTAGATTATACAGGATTATACCTGTATAATCCCATTAAAATTCCTTGGAAAGCTTGTAAGAGTAAGGCCTTATCTAACATTTAAGCTTCAAGTTAGAATAGAAGAGTTCAAGAACTTCACACAGTATAAGATAGACCATTAAGTTATTTTAAGATTATAATTATACTATTATTTGTTACTATTTATTTAAGGTCATTTAAAAATAATTTTTTTAATACCAAAGTTTTTTCAATGCCAATTTTTTTTTTCTTGATAGTATTGAGTGCATAATAATGTATCTATGTAGGTTTTTTATTATTATTATTACTATTATTTTACATTTAACTTGTCCTGTGTACTAGAAGAAACTACCCAATACAGTCATTGGATCATAATCACCTTTATAAAAAAATTCAAAACGTATATGGGGACAGGTAGGGCTATGTTGGGAGTGTATATAAAACAAAAATGGCCAAATGTTAATAATTTTTGACTTAGATGTTGGGTATGAGAAAGTTTGTTATACTATTCATTTCACTTTTACACATGTATTATTTTCTATAATAAAATTTTTAAGCTATATTGCTTAAAAATATAATATAATATATAATATATAATGATTCCATATATTGTCTTCAATGTATATTTAATGATTTGAGCCTCCTAGAAGAAGTTTAGTTAATTTTTATTATTTTTCATTTCAGTTGAGCTTTATGCATGCATACATAGAAAAAAATAGTTTCTCATCGATTTTTTCATGCCTTCTTTAAAAACTTTATATTATATTTAGTTGACTATTCCATTTCTATATTCTATGCTATATTATTTCTATTTTTCTAACCATAGTGTGGTTTTTTCTGATTGTTTTCAAGACTTTAGGCTCAGAATTCAGGTAATTCTATTCTATGTTCTTCAGCAGTTCTTAAAAAAATTCATTTGGTTCTTATCTGTCTTATGAAGATATAAACTTTACTGGACAAATTTAAAATTGTTAAGGCAATGTCACTGAAATATATTTCCCTTGACATATCATCTTGTTCTAATTGCAGGGCAATGACATATTTAAGAAAAAAGAAATTTCTTGTTCAAGGCAGTTGTCCATTATGATTCATTATTTAAGACTAAACTTTGTCCCCTCAGTCAAAACACCCAAGTTAATTTTCCTGATGGAACATTATTGGCCTTCTGAAAACTTAAAATGTGTAATGATATTTCATACCGTTCATTTAATGTGGTCTTTCATAGCATTACCATATGCCAGTTATTAGTTCTGTTTCATTTCTCTTCAGGTTGGGGCAAGGCAAATTAACATATGTCACTGTGCTCAGAATTTCAAAAAGAAGTATCTTAGTTTGAAAAGCTTATCAAAATTATGCCCCCAAGCGAGAGTACCTAAAGTGAGTGAATTTCTCATAACATTGAGTATGTTCCCACGAATGGCACATAGGCCCCAACAAGCATGAGTAACAGCTGACGCTGCAGCAAAACCAGACTTAGGCTCTGCAGGAATCCAACACTGACAACCACAGCGGCCGGCTTAAAAGAGCCTCTGGTGGGAATTTTTAGACAAAAGACCCGAACAGCTTGTAATGTCCTCATTATCTTCAAAACAAAGCATGTTGTTAAGTATGCCAGAGGACTTAACTGCTTTCCAAAGATTCTGTGGTATAAAATGTCCCTCTCTCAATCATGCAGTTAGAATGAATCATCATTTTTAAAGAGAAAGAAACATAAAACATTTCTGGTAATGTAGTGAGTTCTTGAAACATCCAGTTTTCTAGATAATTCCATTATCTCAATTTTAAAATTTTTGTGGAATGTTAGATGATGTAATTACAAGAGGATCTCTCTGAGAAACATCTTAATATACTTTCCTAACGTGATTTTTTATGTTACATTTATCGCCATGTCTTTAATTTTTAAAATAAATTTTCACCTCTACCAATTTTCATTTCAGAACTACACTGCATATTTTAACGATGTTATTTACATTTATAAAGACTTTCTTTAAGATGTAAAAGTAAAATGCTTCGGCCAATTCATTTTTAGAGAAATGAGTAGTTTCGAATACTAAGGTGTCTGAGACACACATTTTAGGAGATATTTGGAGAAAAACAAGTTTTCCTATTTTATGAAAAATTTTCTATTTGCCAAACACATAATTAATTAATTCTATAGTTCAAAAATTTATCATCTTTATTTATGGTATACTTACCTAGTACAGGCAATCAACTAAAGAATGCGTTTGCCAATATTACTTTCTATTTAAGGTTATTGAAATATTTTACTGCAAATTAAACATTGAATTTGTATTTCAATAGTATTTCTTGACTCACAAAATGTTTAATTTTAATAACTTTAAAAGCCATATTGTAGAATGACTAGGAGTTAATATGATACCTAAACCACTGTCTAAAGTTTACAGGTTATATTCAATTTATGTCAAACACCAGTCCTTAATGCTTTCAAATTATTGCATAACCATCTGCTAATTTCTAGACATGAACATTAAAGAAAAATTGTTAATGTTATAACATTTTAATTTTTCTAATAATGTTTGTCAGTCACCTCTATTTTTCTTGGATCTGACTTTATTTACTCAATTACTATATGTATTTACTTAACTTGCATAATGGCTACTTGATTTACAAAGAGTAAACATACCAAATTTATTTTAATAGATATCATTTTCTGAATATTATTTCACCCATCTACTATAGAAACTATATTTTTAGACAAGCTAACCAAGAGGAATTTTTATTTTATGTAGTAATTTTTATTTATTCACTTATTCAACCTATATCAGTAGCAGGCCACTATCTGCTAGACACTATACTAGATCTTTAGGATGCACTGCTAAAAAAAATAGAAAAACAAATAAAGAGAAAACAACAAATAATACTACATTCAAGAAGAATGGAAAAAATCAAACAGGTGCAATAAAGGAAAAGAAGAGATAGAGAAATTGAGGGAAGGAGGTGAGCTAAACCTTCAATGAGGAGATGAAGCAACAAAGAGTAAAAGAAGAAAACATTCTGGGCAGAGTAAACAGCCTGTGCAAAGCTCTAATTGGAGGAAAAAGAAAAGCAAACAAATTAAAAAAAAAAAAAAACTTTATATATTTGAAGAACTGAAAAAAGACCAGAATGGAGAAGTGTAATTGAGGAGGAAAGAAGCACACAATCAGGTTGGAAAAGAAAATGTATTGGAAATCTTAAATATAATAGTCATTTATTGTTATTGTTGTGTTGTTATATTTTTACTATCTGGGCAGCTACTTTCATCATCATTTTATAAATAAAAAAAGAGAGAGAATTAATGAAAACATTTTTTCTCTTTTTAGGTTCTTAGAGTATAAAATCAAGATTCAGAAAGAATTTGTAAGTAATTTTTTTCTTTTCTGAAGAAAGACATGGATTCCTTTGATGGCTAGGCTCAGGAATCTATCATCTGTGTCACCAAGTTGAGTGTCTAAACCTTGAACAAATCAATATCTAGCCCTTTTTCTACAAAGCTTGTGTCTCTTTTAAAGCTTTAAATATAAGTTCTGAGGTAAATGTTTTTGTGGCAATTGCTTTCTCCTTCATTTTCTAGTATTTTAATTGCTTTTTATCATTACTCTTTTAATATTGGAAGATTACTGGTCTTTGTGTTTTTTGTTTTGTTTTGTTTTGTTTCATTTGTTTTGCTTGAACAACCCATCTAAGAGTAATGAGGTGCTCTTTTTCTTCTAGGAATTAACTGCAATGACTATCTGCAAGGTCAGTTATTATTTTTTATATGTATTGTTCTAGAAGTTAGTTTGGAGACTGACTAATACAATATAAAAGGAAAGAGATCCATCAGTGGTGGCACTGAGGAGACTGCAACTGTGTATTTATTTGCTTCCTGCAACTCTACTTGTTGCTCATTGTACAGTATCTGTGCTCAGTTGATCATTCTAATCACTTAACATACTAATTTCTGCCTTCTCTTTACACATCTTAAAAGAATAGATAGTGTTTCACGATTTTATTCAAAACTACTTCTCGTAGCTTCAAATGCCACCAGCCCTTATGTACTATAAACCCTTATAACATTGACTAGACAGTCTCATGGCATTTTGTAGGATGAACTGCAAAATTTCAATTGCTCAGAGACCCACCGAAGAGTCATGTTGTGTGATTCCTAAGACTGGCCTCTTGTGAAAATTCAAATTGTCAGAGGTCTGAATCTGAAATATTTGGATTCAATAAGTCTCATATTGGGTCCTGTAAAATGCTTTATCAACCATTAGCACAGATCTAGTTCAGGTATTCTGACCACATAAGAACACAGAGTTCTAAAAGTAAGCAAGTTGAATTATTCCATTTTCTTTTTTTCTTTACTAGATGTTTTCTTTGAGAACTGGGAGTGTTTTTATCTGGTTCAAAGCATCAGGTAAGGTGGGTTAAGCAGCAGTTAAAGAAAACTCAGAATATTTAAAAACAGTAGTGCATTTTTTTTTTATATGTTACAGAACACTTTCACTTTGAGTCAGTTTACAACTGGTACAGTGACTTCACAAAGACTGCAGGGACCAAGACTTTTTTTATTTTTCTGCTTTGTCATTCTCAGTGCACCCATATCATCTTTTATTTTACTTCACTTTATTGTTCCTCTCAGATATTGCATTTGTTACAAATTGAAGGTTTGGGACAACCATGCATCTAGCAAGTCTATTGGAGCCATTTTCCAACAACATTTGTGTCCCTCATGTCATTGTGTAATATTTTGATAATTCTAATAAAATTACAAACATTGTCATTATTAGATTTGTTATTGGGTATCTATAATTAGGGATCTTTAATGTTACTATTGTAATTACTTGGAGGTGTCACGAACCATACCCAAAAACGACAGTTAATTAATCAATAAATTTATGTATTCTGATTGTTCCACCATTTAGGCATTGCTCTATTTCTCTTTCTTTCCTTGGGCTTCTCTATCCCCTGAAAAATATAATATTGAAATCAAACTAATTAATTTACTTGATTACACTTAGAGTCCTACAGTAGATTCTAAGTATTCAAGTGAAAGAAACAGTAGCAAGTCTTTTACTTTAATTCAGAAACTAGAAATTATTAAGCTTAGTAAAGAAGGCCTATTGAAAGCTGAGATAGGCCAAAAGCTAGGCCTCTTGCACCAAAACTTAGCCCAGCTGTAAATGTATTAGAAAAGTTTTCAAATGAAATTAAAAGTACTAATCCAGTAAGCACACAAATGAAAAGAAAGCAATACAGCCTTATTGATAATATGGAGAAAGTTTTAGTGGACTGGATAGAGGATCAAACCAGCCACAACATTCCTTTAAGCAAAAACCTAATTCAGAACAAAAAACTAACTTTCTTCAATCTTCTAAAGACTGAGAGGGATGAAGAAGCTGCAGAAGAAAATGTCAAAGCTAGAAGAGTTTGATTTATGAGATTTAAAGAAAGAAAACATCTTCATAACACAAAGGCTACAAGAGTAAGCAGCAAGTGCTAACCTAGAAGCTGCAGTGAGAGAATATAGCTGAGATAATTAATGAAGTGGCTACACTAAACAACAGATTTTCAGTGTAGATAAAACAGCTTTTATTGGACAAAAATACCATGTAGAACTTTCATAGTTAGGGAGAAGTCAATGCTAGGCTTTAAAGCTTCAAAAGACAGGCTGATTCTTTTGTTATAGGCTAATGCAGCTGGTGATTTTAAGCTGAAGTCAATGCTTGTTTATCATTCTAAAAATCCTAGAACCCTTAAAATTATGCTAAATCCACTCTGCTTGTGCTCTATAAATGGAACAACAAAGCCTGGATGATAGCACATCTTTTTACAACATGGTTTATTGTATGTTTTAAGACCATTGTTCAGACCCATTACTCAGAAAAATAATTTCTTTTCAAAATATTATTGTTCATTGACAATGTGCCACTAACACAACATTAACTCTGAAGCCTATAGATCAAGGAGTATTTTCAAGTTATAAGTCGTATTATTTAAAAAATACATTTTGTAAGGATATAGCTGCCATAGACAGTGATTTTTCTAAAGGACGTGAGCAAAATAAATTTATAACTTTCTGGAAAAGATTCACCATTCTAAATGCCATTAAAAACAGTCATGATTCATTGGGGAAGGTCAAAACATCAACATTAACAGAAGTTTGGAAGAAGTTGATTCCAGCCCTCATGGATGACTTTGAGATGTTCAAGACTTTAGCAGATAAAATAACTGCATATGTGGTAGAAATAGCAAGAGAAATAAAATTAGAAGTGGAGTTTGGAGATGTAACTGGATTGTTATATTCTCATGATCAAACTTTAGCAGTTGAGAAGTTGCTTCTCATGGATGAGCAAAGAGAGTGATTTCTTGAAATAAAATCTACTGCTGGTGAAGGTGCTATGAATATTGTTAAAATGGCAAGAAAAATTAGAGTATTACATTAACTTAGTTGATAAAGCAGCAGCAAGTTTTTAGAGGACTGACTGCAGTTTTGAAAGAAGTTCTACTGTGGGTAAAATATTATCAAACAGCACCACATACTACAGATAAATCTTTTCTTAAAAGTAGATTCGGCCAATGAAGCCAACTTTATTGTTATCTTATTTTAAGAAATTGATATAGCCACCCCACCCTTTAACCCTGATTCCTTAGCAGTCATCCACATCAAGGCAAATCCTCCACCAGTAAAGAAATTACAACTTGCTAAAAGCCAAAAAGATGATAAGCATTTTCGGTAACAAAGTATTTTTAAATTAAGATATGTACTTTTTTAAAACATAATGCTACTGCATACGTAGTAGACTATAGTATAGTATACACATAACTTTTATATATACTGGGAAACCCAACAATTTGTGTGACTCACTTTATTGTGCTCTTTGTTTTATTATAGTGGCCAGGAACCAAACCACAAAATCTTCTAGGTATACCTGTGCATAAAATACAGTTAATGGTTCCACATGGCCACTTGAGCTTAAGCTGTAATGTCTACATTCTAGTAAGCAGAAGTAGTAAGAGACAAAAAAGGCTATATTTTTCTCTGGAGGCTATAAGCCACACTAAAACTCAGGAATTACTTTACTAAAGAATAAAAAGAAACATATTCAATACTGTGTCTTATCATCTAGTACAGCATCTAGCAAATAAATACATCCATTTAGTTGATATTCTGTGAATTAATAACATCACACTAATCTTCTAAATCATGCATTATTTCAACTGTTTTATGGAAGAGAACACAGAAGCCCAGAAAATGTAAGAGACTTGCCTATAATTATGCACTGAAGTAGGATTAGAGCCCTAGGCTTGAACTTTAAAGACATTTTGTGTGTCTCAAAAGTAATGATAGTCTTTTATAGCTTTCCATGGAAACTGCCTCTTTTTGTATCTGTTCCTGTTGCTCTTGGATGGAGACTGCTTCTGAGAAACCCATGTTTATCCTTTCTTGGTTCTGCCCTTTTTGGTTATCTAATTTATCAACCTGGTGCTACCAACTACTTATGCATCTTTGCAGGTTTACATTATTTTCCCAAAACTGAATGGAAAATATGGAATCATATGGAGAGAGGTGTTTAAATGAGGTTGGTAAAGGTGCTGAGCCATGTACATGTAGATCTATGATTTATGCTTACACTTTCATTAAAATATATATTGGATATGGTGTTTATCTCATATTTATTGAGGTAAATGATGTCACAGAGAAATCCCACATTTAGAAGCTTGCCTAACAGGATCCAATACAACTTATTTAGATTATCTTCCCAGATCTGAGGTTATGTGGAAGAGAAGCAAAGCAGGGAATTTGTGTCTCTGAGATTTCATTCTCTCACTTGTTTCATTGAGCCATATGACTGCCTTAATTTTCACCCACTATTTGAAATATATGTTTATAGAAATAAATATGAAATTGCAAGTAAAGTAATATGAAAACTACAAATGCAAAAACATGATAGTGACAAATACTGACAAAAGTCTGTGCTCTAAAATCAATTAATTACTCAGCATTAGCATCAGATGTTATTATTTATAACCTCATTGAAAATGTATACATGTTTATGAATATAACATTTGTGTAATAAGTTTATTAATTTCTAAGTCTCTGACTAGTGAACATACTACTTGTTTTTCCTAGAGGAGAGTTCTAAGTTCCTGTATGCGATTACTTGCAAACAACAAACAGTAAGAACATTCATAATGATAGTAAAAAGGATAATAATATCAGTCAAGATTGAACAATTTGTTGAGTGACAGCACCAAGAAAACAGATAAACACACATGTATGCATGATAAACACACAGATATACACATACTTTTGTTATCTCTTCACAACCATTTACTAATGTGATACTTTTGAGTATTGTTAGTCTTCTGCTTGTATAAAAGACTGTGCACTTAAATCTACCCGTCTCTTCCTTTTTACTGAAAAAATAAAAATACCTTGAAAACATTTTTATCACTGATGAATTAAAAGGTGCTTGTGAATACTGCATGAAAGCTGAAGACATATTTGTGGCTGAATAATACCATATGCATATTTGTGGTAGGGTAGTATAAAAAAAGATTGAATAAGTGATAACTCCATCTCTCAAAAGTGTATGGTTCATTGAACAAATATAAACAAATGCATTAAAATAAACGGTAAGGGCATTTGGTAATTGTTTTCAGTTATCATGAAGAACAATCAGTAACACTGATGGAGCATTTACTAATTAAGGGACAACACTTTCTATGTAAGAAAATACTAGAGAAATAACATGAAACAAGATATCAAATATATATATTTAGAAAAAATACTAGTGCATCAGAACCTTAAAAGTTGTGTGTGAAGGATTCAACATACTGTGTTGAACAACATTAAAATGAATCCTTTATTTTAAGACTTCTCAGAGCTGCTAATATACTAATTTACATTATGTAACTATGAAGCGCGGATTTAGTTTGAAGTACTTTCCAACCCTACCCTCTAATCTTTTTTTGTAGAAGTGTTGGGGCTATTGTTCCACAGACTAGTAGAATCCCAAGGGGAGATGAACAGAGATGCAATCCTTTGCTTTCTCAGAAAATGTTTCCAAATTGAATGTTTTAAATGTACCAGCATTTATTTTAAAAGTCTTCATTAAATTTACTTTATTATTAACATTTTATAATGGTTATTCCTTTATTTTTAAAGTTTACAAATGTTGACTGTCTATACATACATTTTTTTAATCTATTTTCAGATTCTGTAACTCTAAATGTGCAGATATGTCAAGTCCATGATAGCCCAAATAATGTGAATTTAGAATACATTAATTATTTTAGAGGGAGAAACAATCAATTTTCCTCATAATAACTAGTAGAAAGAAAAATAAAAGCTGTGAACAGAGTAACATTTTACATTCCAACCAGAGGAGTTCCATTGACAACTTAATTTTCTGAGCCTTTGTGGTATTCCTTCAGTTTGCTCAGTTTATTTGGTTCCCCTGAAACTCCTATTAGTCCCTCTATTGCTGCCCAAGAGGGCAGTAAGAGCTTGCCTAGGCCCTACCACCCCTAAGTAAGGGAAGAGAGTTCCCTTCCATGGGGAAAAATAAGACTTTCCATGTTAGACCACTTTTCATGTCTGGATACCCCTTACTATTGCCACCCAGTTGCCTCTTGTCTTTACACAAAGGAGGATGCTCTCAAGTCCACAGGAACGAGAAGGCTTGCTAAGCTAGGAACTTATTTAAGTGGAATTCCCCTAGGTGGTGCTGTCCAGCCACCTTGTTTATTTCAGTGGGAAAAGGGAGGGCCCATCTCAGTAAAGAAGGTAAGTTTCTCCCCTGACTGCTTGTTATCAGCAGGACAATCAGGGGGTGTCCTTTGCCAGTGTTGCCACATTTGCTAGTTTTTTGACAGTGCTCCCCATTGATCTGAGGCAAAACTGAGCCTATCTGAATTATGTTCTCTTGTTAGACTGGAAGTCAGGAAAGACCAGATTCTGTTGGGTTGGTAGAGCTCTACTGTTCTTTTATTTCTAGAGTTTGGAGTCCCCAATCATTCTCACCTCTCCTTAATAAAATTCAGAAATCTCTATCAGTTGCCTCTTACACTTGTCCCAGGGTTTATAGTTGGGTTTATAATTGTACTTTATAGAAAAACTCAAGAAAAATCATATCTAGGCCATGTTGTCTGGACATGATAGCTGGCATATTTTTTGGAAACCACCATAGTACCTTCCTCATAATATACATCTAGTATACATTTATGAAATGAACACATAAAGAAAGACAATCTACAATTTGTTGATGTCGAGCCACAAATACTTCTTGAGATTTGCTAGAAATCTTCAGTGATTTTCTTGTTCAAATTGGCATTGTGACCAAAAAAAAAAAAAAAGACCTCTAGGTTACTTTTTCTTTTTTTTTTTTACATTTCTTAAAGGATTCTAACTGCTAGCCATTCATCATTGATATGCCTTGGTTAGTTCGTTGATCCACTTATTGTGCAGCTACCACCAGTCACATCATCAAGTCCTCTCACAAGGGCTTGATCAAGACACAACATTCTGGCAACAATGAAGTTAAATGTAACAGTCACTCATGACATTGTAAAATCTGAAATATGATCATGATAGAATCCAAAGTTCACAACACAAGAAAAGTGGTAATAAGCAACAGGACGTTGGGTAGATTAAGATCATATGTACAAGTATTACAATGTCAAAAGTTCAGAAGGTCAGAAACATGGTGGGAGATAGAATATGAATTAATCCATCAGAAATGTTTCATATAGAAACTATTTTCCTGTTTCATTTTGACCAAGTACCCAGTACAGCAATGTCACCTTATACATGGAACATTTATTATATTTATGACTTGGGTGTGCAGAGTAAAAACACATAATATTAATAAATAAAATTGAAGAAAAATTTCTCTTTGCTCTTTTTGACTTCATTGTTCCATGTTCATTAGCTTAAAACAACAACTTTTTCAGTTTATTATCATGTAAAGCATATTGCTAGTCATTTGCATGCTTAATGTTTTTCATGCACTGTAAAATTACAAACCTTCAGTGTCTGGTTTATGTGTATTTTGTATGTTTTTTCATTTAGCCTTACTGATTAAATGATTTTCACAATTTATAACATAAAATTAAATTAAATTAAAATTATAAATAAGTATAGACTACCTATAAAGAAGATGTTAAATGATTTTAATAAACATTTTATCCTAGAATTAAAAAGCATATTTTTGCCATAAAGCTGGAGGCATCTATGGTAGATTACATTACTTTCTTCTCTCTGAATTATAGTTTCCATTCTAATTTATAGAAGTATAAGTGAAAAGATACGTGAGCATATACAATGTCTTGAAACTATCATATTGTTTGCTAGTTTGTATGATAATTCTTAAATGTTACTTCATATTAAGTGTATTCATCTGACTACTAAAATTAATTATATCAATATGATACCTTTCATAGTGTGCAGAATTAAGTGTTATTCAGCATTAAGTGCTTTGGCAAATCCATTAGATTTTAATTATACTTTAATTGTACTCAGTAGCAGGTAGTGTTTGGTTTTCATTCTTCCATAACAAGAACTACATTAAAATCTTGCTGAAAAGGCAGTCTCTTTGCATTTAACTCATGTTTCAATAAAAATGTTGACTAGCTATAACAAATAAATCGTCTAATGTGAGGAATCTTTTCTAACAACAGGATTAAAAGAGACTGAACATAGTAAGTACATATGTAGTATAATGAACATAGTAAGTACATATGAAGCATTGTATATGGTCTTTCCTATCCGGAAGCACTCACTACAGACTTATTTCTCAATTTGGGGAAAGTAATTCTGTTCTCATTACCAGCATAACATCCACCCAGTAAAAATTGTTCTGTGTCTCTTTTATTGCTTTAAAATGTTGGGGGGGGGAGAAAAGTATCTTTAGAATTCCAGTCCTTCAAAAATTAATAACTCTTCTGAAAATTACTCCAGATGACAGAAAATTATTTCAATTTCTGGGGATCTGCATTTCCATTAACAAAAGCTTTCAAGATACAAATCTGATGAATAACATTTTGTATTTAAAATTGTGAGATTTATTTTGTCTTTGGAACCACTAGCAGATACACATGGACTAAAGAGTCCTTAATCAGAAATTATTCCACAAAAGATATTCCAGATATCATTCTGATCGCAATTATACAGATAGTTTGAAATTGTTCAGGTACTTTTTAATAATATGTGAAAGGTTTCTCTTTATCATGGAATTTCAAAATAGGCTCACAGAATACATATTTGAAAATGAAAAAAAAATAAACTAAACAAAATCTAATCTATTCAATAAACTGTGTATAGTGTGCTAAACAGTTAAATACATTTATATCGAATTATATATAATATCAATATACAACTATAGTGTAGTCCTGATATTAACAACCAAATACACATCTTTAGGAATAAAAGAAAGTCTTACCTGTATATGACCATTCCTGACAGAGATTCTCTTTTTTTCTCATGTTTACTTCATGTTTATTTTCTTAAATGTTCTTTGGTCACATCACTGTGCCAGAGCTAATATACAAGCTGCAGAACTTTAATTTTGTTCTTGCCTCAATAGTTTAAATTCCAGAGTTTAATTACACACTGTGCCTCCTTTGTAGCCAATTGCAGTGGTAATGACAAGTGTATAATATTTTGTAGCCATATTCTTAGTACAATGACAAAACTCAAGGAAATTAACTTCTCTATTTCTGTACTTTATGTAATGCTTTCTGTAGTTGTTACTTGGGAATGATGTTTCTAAAATATTCGCTTAATGAGGCATACTAAGTGACTGGAGAAGGAGATAAGGGTGGTTGAATCTATCTTGGTATTTGGAGAAGGATGCTTATCTTGAACTGTTACAACACATTATGCAGAAGTCTAAAGTTATCTCTACTGCTCACCCATTCTCTCCATAAACTCTTCATCCCATAATCCATTTTTCTTCTCTTCTCTATTATACTCTAACTACACTGGCTTCCAAGCTGTTTTCTGCATCAGGGCCTTTCTATGAGCTAAAACCTCTGATCTTCAGAGTCCCTATTGAAGGTTCTATCAGTACTCTTCCCCCAGATCTTCAGACAACTTGCTCCTTCAGCTCTTTCATGTTTTTTGTTCAAAGGCCTCCATGAGGACTTCCCTGAGAATCCATTTTAAATTATAAACAACTCTAAAACACCAGAACTTTTTGTCCTCCTTCCTGGTTATATTTTGTTCATATAATATAATAGCTTCCAATATGTTGTATAATTCACTAGCTATTTACACATTGTCTACCTCCAAGAAACTTGAACTCCCCAAAGGTAAAGATTTTGTCTGTTTTGTTTACCTCTATATCTGAACTCCACAAAGGTAAAGATTTTGTCTATTTTGTTTATCTCTATATCTATGTACTCAGAAAGGTATCTGGTACATAATAGATGTTCAATAAACATATCTAGAATAAAAGAATAAAGTGTAAAGATAAAAATGAGATTAAATATAAAATATAGTAAAAGATAAGAAAATATATTTAATATAATATGTTATATGTAAAGATCCAAGAAAAGAAGCTCCTCTTAAAACTTCAAAAGCTATCAAAATATACTAAAAACTTAGAAATTTCAACAAAGTTAAAAAACTTTAGAACACGTAGGTTTAAATTTATTTCTATAGTAAAGTAGAAACATAGAAACTATAAATCTAATTATTTCAGATAAACATTAAAACAAATGTTTTAATTTTTCACTCAAACTGGTAATTATAAGAGCCACATTTCCAGCTGGGAGATGAATAATCAGAAGATTCAGTTCCATTGTTATTTTTTCTTTAGTAAGAAGTTGGCTTATTTGATGTTTAGGAAATTCCCAGCATTTATGGAAAAGTTTCATCTTTGTTCCTTACTATTATAATATGTTCTCTAATGTTGTAATAATATATGTTGATTTCATGTGGATTTTGATTTCACCACATTTTTAGTCATTTATTAACATGTTATCTGTTTTTAATAGATGTATTAAATGATCAATTTTCTCATAATTCTTATCAATATTTCTGTATTGAGCTACATATTATGTTTATAGACATAATCATGAAATATATATTATTTAGAAATTATGCACAGAAAAATATCATAAAGGTGGTCATGTGGGTTTAACTGTTCCCCTTCAAAATTCATATGTTGAAGTTCTAACCCCCAGCATCTCACGATGTGACCTTTTTGGAGAATGGGTCTTTTCAGGGGAGATCAACTTAAAATCAGTCAGTATAAAAAGAATAAATTTGGAGACAGACTCTCATACAGTTAGAATACCCTATGAACATATATATGGCTAACTATAAGCCTACAGGAGACGTCTAAAATAGATTCATTCCTGACAACACTCAGAAAAATGAACTCTAAGGACACCTTGATTTCAGACTCCTAGATGCCAGAAATGACTTGAAACAGTATATTTCTGTTGTTTAAGCCAATCAGTTTGTGGTACTTAGTAATGGCAGCATGTAAAATATAAACAATTTTACATTTGCATGTAAAATAAATGTCATCTCAATAATGTTTTAAATTTAGTTCAAGGTCAAACAGTGTCTGAAAGAAATATTTCTGAACTGCTAAAAACAATGCCAATACAAAGATACTATTCTTTATTTTCTCGGTAAATCATTAAGAGGATTCTTATGTTATATGTTAATATCCACACAAGACTATAACTTGAAAATTATCATTTAAGACAAGTAGTAATGACATCGACTGTAATCTTCTTCAGGAAGGTCTGCAAAATTAATTCATTTTATATATATTTTGAAACATTTGACTTCCCACAGGTTTCAGATGAGTTGCAATAACTGGCCTAGCTAACAAATCAGAAATGAAAGGAGCTTACATTCAGAAACTCCACGGAATAGTGCACTCTATGAGCCTCTTGTACAGCAGTCTGAAAGACACTGAAACAAGAGTAGGCACCAAGCAACGTGCCCCTTGGGCCTTATGGAATCACTGCTCCTCTGGGGACTATTCTTGTCCTTCATCTTCATGATGTAGGACAGTCTCCAATGCTCTTTCTTCTTCCTCACAGTCAACAGCTGAATCTGACACAGAAGCATAAAAAGGAAGTTAAATATGCAAAAAAGGATTATTGCGGTTTCTCCTGTTTTTTTCAACAACTGCTGGGTTTCTAACTAGGTTTAGTACTTAGAGCTCCCAAAGTTGTGAAACAATAACTTGCAATGGAAGGATCTGATGTTCAAACACTGGGGATCATTTTCTTAAATTCTTCGAATGAATTTAATGCATTTATTTGTAAATTGGTAACTAAAGAGATTTCTTTCTCTCACATTTGTGATGAAAATCACATGAGATCATATAAAAGTAATTTATAAGCTATAAGAAACTATGTAAATATTAGTTGTTAATAAATAGACTTAATTAAAATTTTATTTAATTACATTAATTTTAATTTTAATTATTAGCATATTATATTTAACTATAATTGAATTAATTTCATTTGGACTTTTTATTGAATTTGTTTCAATTATATTATTGAGAATAATCAGTACAGTTCTGATAGTCCAAAATGTAGGCCCACATGAAAACAATGATTCTTACATCTACACTGAAGTAATTGAGAGAAGGATCTGGAGCCAGACCTCCTGAGTTCAAATACCATCTCTTCTACCAACTACATGGGGAAGTTTCAATTTTCCTCATCAGTGGAATGGAAATGTCATATATATGAGTAAAGAATAAATGAGGTAAGAAATATAGTATTTTGTTTAGAACTTGGTAATTAATAAAAATAAAACTTAGGTTGTTAGTTAATTAGGGTACCATTATTATTAATATGTCTTACACTGCATTTTATACTAAAATAAACTCTAACTAAATATTATGATTGCCTTTTCAATCAAGCCCTTAAAATGATAAAATTTGCTACTTTTTCTTTTTCAGGAGAAAAATTCAGGTAAGTTTTTATGAGTATTTGGGAGATGAACTTTTATGATGCATTCAGATAAGCTTGACATAAGGAAGATGTTGAAGAGGTCCCCTAGGGATCACTTGTGGGAAGGTATTCTGAACAGAATGAAGAGCTATGGACAAGAATAGAGTAACATGAAGACTTTCACTGGAGTACTAAGCAAGAAAAACACAGTGAAGGAAGATGGTGCGTCTAAATCAACAGGGACCACAGCACAGTTCAAAGGGCTTTGGGATGCAATAGAAATAAACTGAAACTTTATCCTGATGTCAAAGAAGAAATTTTAAACAGAAGAATGTAATGATTATACCTAAATTAAAAAATAAAAACCCTCTGGGAGCAATGAAACTGTTGCATTTGAATACAGTTTTTAAGAACAATGTGTTGGGATAGCAGACACTATATAAGAGATACAAATCAGGGATGGTGTAGTGGCTGAATGGTGCCCCCCAAAGATATCAGGTCCTAGTAACTAGAACTTGTTACTATTACTGTTTATGGTAAAGTTTTTACAGATTTGATTATGTTAAACATTTTGAGATGAGAGGATTATCCTGGATTATCTGGATGAATCATAAATGCCATCAAACGTGTTATAATGCTAGAGAGGCAGAGGAATTTGATACACACAGAAGAGGAGTCAGTGTGACCGTGGTGAGGAGATTGGGCTGAGGTGGCCACAAGACAAGGAATGAAAGCAAGCATCCAAAAGGGAAAAGGAATAAATTCTTCCTTATCTTCAGAAAAAAAACACAGCCCTGGGAACACCATAATTTTACCTCTTTGAAACTGATGTCAAATTTCTGGACTCCAGAACTATGAAAATAAATTGTTTTAAGCTATCAACTTTGTCAAAATTTGTTGCAGTGGCCTTAGGAAACCAATAAAGGTGTCCAATAATTTTTATTATGGATGAAAAATCTTATTATTTGATTTTGGCTCTTTTGTTTACGGGACTGAGAAGGTTTTTGCGTCTCTAATACAAAAATAAATAAACTATGATTTTTTTATTATTAATGAAAAGTTTTGGCAAAACTTGAGAGTTGAATAAAGAGAGATGAACATGGGATCTGTGTGCCAATTTCACTTACTAGTAATGATATAAATTACTGTAATATTGATTAAGAAAAAATACTATCAGTCACTTTTTATCAATATTAAAGACTTTTGCTGACTACTTTCTTGGGAAAGTAGAAAACATTGTTTAGTAAATGCCTCATTTGATCCATACATACGAGAAACTCTTTCACAGCAGAAAGGCATATTTATTATAATGCCCTGTAACAGTATTCATACCTTCTTTTTGAAAGTGTTCCACTCTTTTCTCCTTAGTGACGACCCTTACAAAGTTGTATTATTAATATGGGTTTTTTTTTTTTTGGTTTTTAGTCATAATGTATATTTATATATCTATATATTTAGGAGATTGTGTTCTAAAAAACTAATATGTACCAATATGGGTAGATATTTAGTGGCCATACTCTTTAACAAATCCAATTTCTAGAGGATGAGGGCTCAGTGTTACCCTGCTTCACCATGACCAATCTAGATTTGTGAAAGTCTTTCTTTCCAGTTTCAGAAGTATAATTTTAGGTCCGTAATGATTCTGTGATCTAAACCAGATCATTCATCTTCTCAGAAATCTTCTAATATTGATTATTCTTTGTATATTCTGGATCTTCATTATATACATCTTTATAGAATTTGTCCAATCCACATTTAACCATGCCGAAATTGTCCCAACTTAAAGATGGAAATTTCTCTCATCCTGACTTACCTCTCTAATTGAAATCACACTCAATGAAGATATTTTATTATTACTATCTCCACATCCTCTCCTGCACATACTGCTCAGTGAATTCCAGTGTATTTTTCTGCTGTCTTTTGTACCACCACCACACAAAAATGCCTCTATTTAGGCATTTTTAAAATAGATTTATTGAGATATAATTCACATATCATACAATTTACCTATTTAAAGTGTACAAGTCAATGGGTTTTAATATATTCACAGATATGAACAATTATTACTACAATCTAATTTTAGAACATTTTCCATCATGTCAAACACAAATCTTATAAACCTTTTAATGATCACCTCTTTATTTATCTATCTATCCTTCCAGCCTTACAAAACCACTAATTTGCTGTCACTATAGATTTCACAGTTCTGGATATTTCATACAAAAGAATTACATAACACATAGTCCTTTGTAACTAGCTTCTTCTATTTAGCATAATACTTTAAAGGTTCATCCATTTTGTAACTTATATCTGAGCTTTATTCCTTTTTATGGCTGAATAATATTCCATTGTGTACACATACCACTTTTTGTTCAGTATTTGTCATTTGGATAATTGGTTTGTTTTGTTTCTATCTTTTCGCTATTATAAATAATGCTGCTATAAGTTTTTGTGTGGACATATGTTTTTATTCCTCTTGGGTATGTAACTAGGGATAGAATTCTTGAGTTGTATGGTAACTCTATATGAACTCATTTGAGGAACTACCAGACAATTTTCAAAATTGGCTGCACCGTTTACATTCCCATCAGAGTATATGAAGGTTTTGACTTCATCAGAGCCACATCACCTCTTATTATTATGTGAGATATATTTTTATATTCTGGACATTCTAAATGAATGTAAAGAGCCCGCTCAAATTTAACCTGCCTAAATCTAAACTGATCAACTCACCTAACCACTTAAATCCATCCTCCCTCCAGGATTCCATAACTTAAGAGGCAGAATTAGGTTTTTAAGCTAGAAAACTAAGAACGATCATTGATTGTTTCCTCTCTTACATTACTCGTATTTTACCTACTATGAAATATTGTCTAATCGACTTAACTATCTCGTAAATTCACTTTTCTGCTTCTTTATTATGTCTATTTAGTTCAAACTACCAATAAGACTCACCTGGACCAGTACAGACTCTCCTAACCAGTCTTCTCAGCTCTATTCTTGCCCTCTTTCAATTCATTTTCCACAGCAAAATGACATTTTAAAAAATGTATGAGTATGTCATTCTCATGCTTAAAAGTCTTAATTCTCATTTTTTTTTAGATAATGAATAAGATCTTTAAATTAACCTACATTCTGGACCAGCTAATCTTACCACCTCATATGCATCTCCTTATTAGCCATATGATCTTTGATTCATTCTCTTCATCATGCTGTATTCCTAACCATCTCAGGACTTTTTTTAATGGTACTTTGCTGTCATTTGCAGATTTTTATCTAGTCCTTTCTGTGGAATCAACTTTTATTTTTTTCTTAAAAGTTTAAATTATCATTTTCTGAAGAGCAGCTCCCCATTATACACTTTTATAACAATATTTTCATATGTGTAGCATTTATCAGAAGAGAAATCAAATTCTTAATTGTATAATGAATGCTGATTTGTATTATCACTAAAATGTGAGTATCACGAAGGCCAGTGGGGGAAGGTGTGTCTTATCATCTGCTCTAAGTACAGTGTCTAATTATTTATATATACATTTCTTGTTTAAAAACAAAAAGGTATTATATGAGGAGCTGCAAATTTCATATGACTTTTTACACTTAAAACACTTGCCTTCAAAAAATTAAGTGGCTTATTGTGATGCCAAATTATAACTATGACTAATAATTACAAAGAGGTGCAGTCCTTTAAATTTCATGACCCAGATGTGCTATGTAGAAACAAGAAGCAAAGTTGGACTCTTAACAAGACACTCAGTAGTAACCCAAAAATGGATAGCAAAAATTTCTATGTAATTCAATATAATTGCAATGTTAAATATCATGATGCACATTAATGATACCTCTATATCTGAGTTATTTATTTCAATTAATATAAAACTAAAAGCTTATAAACAATTCAGCACTTATTTAATAAATATATACTTATTTCATCATAGTACTGAGAATTGTGATTACACAATTTTAAATATATTTTCATCAATGGTTTTAAGCCCAATTCATTCCAGAAGCAATTGTCTCTATTTCTTAATCACTAGAACAGCTGAAGAGGTTACTTCATTTATTTAACCTGAACACATTTTAGTTTTAGCTATTTTATTAGCCATTTTTTATTTAAATTACATAGATACCATTTTAATTTTTTTAAGTGTAATATGTTATTCTTTCCCTCAAGCGTCATTATAATAAAACTTCCCAATTAATTCAGACTTGCATCTTGACTGAGCCATTCAGACCACTCTGATTTTCAATGTCAAAGCTTTCTGGGTCAAACCAGAATATAGTTTATGATTCTCAGCTTTGTATTAGAAATCATGCTGTGAGGGGTAAAGAGGCTCTCTTAGTTATATGAAAATGTAGGGCAACATTGTGCAAAGAGTCTCATAGGGAATCCTAAGAAGAGATAATAAACATTTAGAGTAGAAAAGAAAAAGATTTTGTATTATACACACAAACACACCTGTATATGTATGCATACACACACACACACACACACACACACACACTGGTAGAACATGTATTGATTTACATTTCTTTTCTATTTAATTTATGCCATATTTCTATTATAGCATTAATTGCATATGATTCCATGCATTCTATGCTTCAGACATGTTGAGCTATTAATAGCAACATTCTGAGTGCCTCTGATTGACTAAATAGACCAGATGCTGAACCACTTAACAGTGGTGGGGCCTTTAGCACACTTTTCCCCATTTCTTGATTAATACTTCATACAAGACTGAATTAAACTCTTTCTAAAATCAAGGTAAATTGAATCTAATGCTTCTCCCTGATTTACTATTTCATTATTATCTCAATAGAAAGATATCTGAAACCACTGTGACAGAATTTGCTCTTTATAAAGAAAGCCCAGATGCTTTCTCAGTACATCTTTCTAGCCAGGTGTTTGAATATGGGATTTTAGAACTTTTCCCCCAGATTTTGTTAAAGCTATAATTTTGAAGGTGATAGCTTTTACTTTTTAAAGACTTGACATCATATTAACTCCCAGAATTATCAAAGAAGGTAAAGACTGGAATTATACTAAACACTCTGTTAATGTCTATACTTTTGGATTTTAACAGTTTAATTAAAAAATCTCAATACTTATTTTTCTCTTATTCACACTTTTTTCTTTTTGTCATTGAATATTTTGGGTTATAGTTTTCAGATAACAATTGACTTTTACTGTAAACATACAAAAAGTCCTAAAAGTTAGTTTTTAAGTAAGCATAGCAACACTTTCCCCTGTGGGAAGAATGTTTCACTTTTCTCTTGTGGCTAATATTGGTTACAGAATGTCTCCCATAAATTGCATCATTCCTTATGTGTATTTTCATTTTTTTACACGTAAAATTATATTATAAAAAAAATCTTGACCTAATTTATTCTCTCTGTGATGATTCTACTCCAGCCATGGTTTATTAAGCAAGTTGTGGTTTTTCATGACATTTGTTTTTGGCAAATATTATTTTACTACATTCATTTGAGTTTTAACATCAGAAGATAATGAAGCAGCAAAGTTTTTGATAGAAAACACCAGAAAATGATCTATCAATTGAAACCATACACTGTTCATTCTTGCCCGACATTCATTTTCTTCATTTTTATTTATATGTAATTTATATTTAATATTTATATTTATGTTTTTTTACATTTTTCATAGATGAACCAAGGCAACTTGAATAAGTACGTATATTAGCAAGAAGAATAAAAAACATTAAAAATGAGACAAAGGGAAAATAAAGTTGGAAAAGAATAATAGAGTCAAAATGACCTTAGACCAAAGTGCTTATTTTGAGGTAAGCCTCAGATTTGAGTAGGAGCTTTTAGCAGTCAACTTAGATAAGACCAATAAATTATAAAATATAAAAACACATATTAAGTCTTTAGGACAGTGTTATTGTTTAAACTAATATTGGACAGAATTTTTCAGTAAACAGTATTAACCCCAGGGCCTGCTCCATAATAATTTCAAACAAATTTTTTAAATAAATGAACAAATTATTAATTATAGTCATATTTATATAATCATTATAACATACGTAGCAATGAGTTTTAAAAACTTATTTCTCATAAAAGACTTCAACATTGCTTGATACCATCACCCCAAATTCTAACAGTTTAAGAGCAATTTCATAGTAAGGACACAATAATTCATTCTGTGTAGTGGTTTTCTAAGGGATATATGGTAGAGCAGCTGAGGAAAGAAAGCACATCTTTCAGGTACAGCTTCATAACTACTGAGGCAATGAATTTAAGATTGCTTCTCACCTGCATGTGTTATGTGTGCCATGTGTTAACCAGGTACTAGGAAAACTGACATGGTCTTGAAAAAAAAATCAAGATATCTGACACAGACACGAATGAAAAGAAAGATCATCTTGCCCACATGACCATGAATCACTGTGCCTAAATTATCTCAGGCTGCCATAACTTAATATCATAGAATGATTGGCTTAAACAACAGACATTTATTTCTCTCAGTTCTGGAGACTGGGAGATCAAGGTCAAGGTGTCAGCCAATTTGTTTCCTGGTCAGAGTGCTCTTCCTGGAATGCAAATGTATACCTTCTTGCATAGTCCTAACATGCCAGCTGAAGAGAGAGCTCCAGTTTCTCTCCCTCTAATTATAAAGAATAAACCCAACATTAGAACTCTATCCCCATAATCTCAATAAAGTGCAATTACTTCCAAAAAACCCCATCTCCAAATACTATCACATTGGGTATAAGAGCTTCTACATATGAAATAGGGCAAGGACACAAACATTCAATCCATATCACAATGAATCTATTTCTTTCTCAAGAGAATTTAACAAAACTGACTAAAAAACATTTCCTTCAAGTATCATTGGGTGACTATTTCTCTTCTTATTTCAACTTCCAAGTTATGAACCTTAATCTTGCTATCTCTTGGCAAAGAGGGTAGACATTCAATTGATAAGCACAGTTAAAATATTGAAACACTCAAATGTTATTATTAAAAATACTAGTAGTTCGTTATTGCTGCTAATCTGAAACTCTCTAGAAACTCTCCACACTTAGGCTGCCATAAAATATTGTTTGATCTTCTACAATCCAAAAGTTAACAATAGATCAAATCATGAGTGGTCCAGAACTCTAATATAGAGTTTTTAATAAATAATGGTTATTATTATTATCATCATTAGTACTTAAGGGTTATACTAAAAATATTTCACAATCAATAAGGAACCAACAAGTTCAACCTTACCTATGTGTTGTAAAATAATATTGACCCTTATTCATAAAGCCATCATCATAATCATTATTAAGTTCTTATTTTGAATGAGGTCTTATTCTAACTTCTTCAGGTTTGATTATCTAACCTAATCTTTAGAAAAGATATATGTGAAATATATCCTATTATCTCCATTTTACAGATAAATGCAAACAATGTTAACTATTTGTTAATAATGTTAGAGATTGGATTAAACTTAGATCTTCTGACTCAAGAGACAGGACCATTTACCAGTTATTTCAATTACAACTCAGATGAGAACCAAATACAGAAGAAACAATCTACTTCTCTCCTCTATGAACATCTTTTTGAAAAAAACTTACAAGTGAGTATGTTAAGCATAAGCAAAAATACTAAAGAGGAGGGCTAGGAAGTCAGTTTTATTCCCATGCAAACATATATATATATATGAAGCAATAGATGTAGAAAGCCTTTTATTGGAAGATTTTGGAGAAAATAGCAGTGTATATAGAATATTTTCTGTATAGTTCTAGGCTTCAACAAAGGTTAAGAGTTACTGTTAAACTTGTATTATATCTGGGTTTAACAAAATGATTAATATACCAAGGCTATAAATCTGGCCCTTGTCAAGTACAATAATTAACCTGCAAATATCATTTTAGCAAGAAAAAAATTGAGCTTATAGTACTTTGATATTAAATATAAAATCTTTATCTTTAAAGAGGACAAATTGTGACTCACCACTGAAAATACTTGTCTTGGAGATAGCCATAAATTTTAGAAAAAAAAAAACATAAGTAAAATGTAGATGCAATAATAGTATTTTGTGGTTCTCACATATTTTGTGATAGCATCTTTAACCCTGATAACAAGGTTTTTATTACCATTACAGATCTCTGACTTTCTATTCGTCTGGTTAAAGCTTAAATTTTGTCAACTTCATATCTTCATTCATAGAGAAATATATTTTTTTTTAGTATGTCTGAGTGATAGACGTATTGAATCAGATGTTGACACCAAGAAGAATGTTTCAGTAGCCTGTCCTGGAGTTCAAAACAACTTATTCATTCATTCATCATGCAACAATATTTATCGAGTATTTAAAGCCTCAGTTCTAAAGTCTTATTCTTTGGAGGGATGTCATAAATTTCAAAAAAAAAATATTTGAGTATATAACTTTTCTTTATATTAATTATAAAGAGCACTTCTCTTTATATCTTTTTTTGTTCAATATCTCCTGTTTTAATTATGTTCATAAACATTCATTCATTGGAAATTAAGCAAATCTTACTTTTCTATGACCTAATATATCTCTCCTCTTATTTTTATCAAAAACTCTAACATACAAAAACTTTAATTATCTTTATTTCCAAATGGAGAAGATGTATTGATAAAATGGTTTTCCAAATTTCTAGAAGTTAAAAAGAAAGAGAGCAAAAAGCCTAAATCAGGTATAAATTAGATAACCATTTTTTGTTAATGTATTTATTTACATCTTGTATATTCATTAAATATTTCTGGAATGATACTTTAAAAATAGTCTAGAAATGATAGTTGCCTCTGGGTAGGGTCAGTGAGGGGCTTGGGTTCAGAAGCTGTAAGAAAGCTTTATTGTGCTGTTTGAATTTTTTATCCTTGTCTTGACTGACTATTCTAAAAATACAAGACTAAATTTGTTATTTAATTATATTTTCTATCTAAATTTACTGACATATTCTCCAAAGTCTGCAATAAAAAAATAATTTTGCATGATCCAAATGCAAAATTATATAGATTTTAACAGTATATAATAAGAATAAGATAATGATAACCATAACACATATAAGTAAAGACCTCTTGTAATGTCATTTATAATATGAAGTAATTACTTATTTAAATTTTTCAAATATTAATTCTATATAAAAAATTTGACATTCTTTTTCTTTTATAAAAAGTCCCTCCTATTTTATATTTGTGGTGAAGATACTGAAATTATTATAGACAAATCTGATAGTGCTTAGCAACAAATAAAGTTGATGTTTCCATGTAAAAATTCAGAAAGTAATCTATATCTCTCAAAATTAACTTAATGTTTAATTTTACAGGTGAATAATTTAAGGATAAAAGATAAAATTCTTACTTTTTCTGAAAGACAAAATAAGTAAATAATTTAAGTCTTAAAATTTTTATTTAGAAATGAATTTGAAATAACCCTTTCCATGCCATGTGTAAATTATTAATAAAGTTGTACTGAAATATAGATGATTAGAGATGATTTGATCATTTCAGCTCTGGATTTTTAATTTGAGGAATGTATCAAGCATTCAAATGACAAAGTAGTAATTATTTTCAGTTTCTAAATTGTTTTATAAAGAAGCAACAAATGTTCATAGTGTTTCAAGTAACAGCAAGCTGATACCTAGCATCATGATTTTTTGCTCAGGTAACATAAGACTGTTTGAAGTTATTCTGTTTGTTTAGGCTGTAGTCACCAGATTACAACTGTCAATATATTTAGAACTTGAGCACATGAATATTTCTTATGGGAAAAAAAATAAAAGTCCCTCTCTAGTAAACATTTTTCTAACTAACAATGGATTCTATATTAAAGGGACAGTACTTCCTCTACCAACTTTTTACATTACTTTTCGTTAATAATAAAGATTATACAGGATTAGTTTTATTTTACCTGGAGTGTTATGTATGCTTTTCATTTTCCCTCCAGGATTGCTTTAAAATTCCTGGGGTCATGTTTTTTTCAGTTACCATAATTGAAAAAGCACTTCTGTCATTCACTGGGCAGAGGTGAGGACCCTAAATGCATAAAGTGCTTAGGACAGGCCCATACATTGAAGGGTAATATTCAGGTAGTTCTCTTTGGTATTATTGTATTTGTTCTGACGATACTGAAATTCTCCCTTACAGATGGATAAAGGCTTCTCTGAGGCTCTCAAGCACACACCTCTACCAGCAATCCCTGGCCCACCAACATTTAACAATCTACCTACTTAATGGTTAAGATCTGGCTTAACAGGGGTATCTTTTATCCAGTTCTAGTAATTGGATAAAATAACTAGTCAATTGAAATAAAATGACAAAGAATTTGAATATTCACCTATTGAATAAAGAATATTTTCACCACCTGTAATAATTTTCAAATATCCTATTAGACATTTAGAGACCAGATGTATGTACGCTTTATTTTGGGTTATCTGTGATATAGTTTTAGTATTGCAACTACATCATAATATAACATAATTTGTAAATAACACTCCACATATAAATACCACCCGGCACATTTGCATGAATATGCTTTCTTGTTTTTCCCTCAACTTTGAGTAATGTATCTTGGCATGTAAATTCTATTTCAATTATAGCTATATTCTTCTATCTCATAAATGTATTATGTTAGTACTTATAATGCTCTTTTTATTTTGCTATCCAATGCTATTGCACTGTTCTTCTGTAATGCTTAATGAAAAAAGTTCTGGTCTTTTCATTCTAATTTAGTCCTTCTAAGTGGATAAAAACCTCTGACTATGTTTTTCTTTTCTCTTATACTCATGTTTGATTATGTTTATACTGAAATTTATATTAATGTATTATAAATTACTTTTTCATTTTATTTATATTTTATTTAAGACATTTTTCCTATAATCATGTTTATAGATTACATTATTTATATATTTCATTTCAAGTTAGTAAATAGGTCATTAGAAATTTTTTTAAATGAGTGGGAGGAACACTGAACCACTGAGTTTAATAAGGTTAAGAACTAAGATAATTTAATTTTATTAAAAGCCAAAGAGCTTCCAAATTAGTATATGAAATAAAAGATTATCTTGGATGCACAAGAAGAATCTGATCTCCTGTCTTCTGAAGTCATCTTCAATAATAACAGCTAATGTTTATTACCTCATCCTTTAATATGTGCCAAGCACCATTGTAAGCATTTCACATATGTATCAACTTGTTCAATGCTCGCAACAATTTTATAAAACAGCTATTCTAATTAGCCCCATTTTATAGATATGGAACTGAGGCATATAGAAGTTCACAAAACTGGAAAGTACTGAGCTAAAATATATATCTGGAGATAAAAATGAAATAAAATCTAATGCATTGTTTAAAGTAGGTCATGGCAAGTAAATGCTCTGAGGAAAAAAAAACTAGAAAAATCTTACAAATTTAAATATAAGAGGCAGCAGAGGCTGTAAAAACAAGGGCTAGAGGAAGAAAATATCTGAGAGGTGAATTGAGGACTCTTAGCTTTCCCAGGGATATGTTCTTATTATAGGTAAGGCTAGAGGTTGAGAACTGGCTCTAGGCAGACCAAGAGGGATCTAGAAAACAACAGGGCTTTTAGCAGTACCACCCCACTGGAGTGACAGAAATAGAGAAATAAGGGTACTCCAATGCATGAATGGATTCCCCCAAGCAACTGATAAAATCTGAAACTGCATAGAGCATGAGATTATAGAGCTAAGGAAAAACCTTAAATAAGCAGAATGGAATTTTCCAACATACTTGAGAAGCAAAGGTCATTCAGAGGAACTAAAGTCAAAACCTTCAGGAAGTGGTGAATTGCTACTAAAATTCCACAATGGCTTTTCACCTGGGTGCACTTGCCAATCAGACCACTAGTTTCTCAGCTAGAAACTGAGACTTGAGACTTCACTCCTGGTAGACAGCCACTGCTGGGGAACAAGATCATTTTAAATAAAGTTATAATAAACCAATCTATGCCTTTGTGCCTTCACTGAATTATTACCTTTCTGTTGATGCTTTCTCTCTACTTTGTGTTGCTTCTTTTACATTTCATTATCCAACTTGCCCTTTTCCAAACATGCTATAATACAGCCAAAAAACTGTATTTTATTATTTTTGGATAAGAAAAAAAATTGTTGATTTTTTTCTATTCCCTGGCAATATTTTAAGTACTTTAAATACAAAAACTAAATTAACTTTAAAACAAAACTATAAGATAGGTGCAATTATTACCTTCTTTTTATAGATGTGGAAGTTGAAACACAGAGAGAGGTGAAGTAACTCACCTAAAGTCAAAATTAATAAGTAGTAATACTGACATTCAAGCTATGAAATCTTGCTCCATTATCCATGCTCATAACTAATATTCATTACATTAAAATCCCACAAAAGTCTGAACAGAGATAAGAGGAAAGGGGCAATTGAAATATATAGAATAAATAAGGAAATAAATACATAGTAACTAAATCAGGACATTCATCTCATACATTAAAATAAAGATCTTCACTTCGTGTGCTATAGATGTGGTCCATTAACCAATGTTCATTACATCAATTTCCCTTTTAAGTCAGAGTTTGTGCTGTATAATCAGTCAATAATGTTTTTAGTTGAATAGAGAGCCTTTTTTTTTTTCTTTAAGGCATTTGAATCAGACATACTCCATTTGAAATTCTTATTTTACTATGTATTTTTCCAAATGACCCTGGACAACTTTGTCTCTCTGAGCTTTAATTTTCTTATCTATAAAATGAAAAAATAACAGTCTTGCCTAATAAATTTGTTGTGGGGATTTAATGAAGTAATACAAAGACCTATTTAGTCCACTGCTTGTTATAAGTACTCAATATAGAACAGCTATTTTATTATATGTATGCAGGTAGGTACATAGATAAGAAAATGGTGATTTGTAAAAGTAAGAAATATCAATGGAACATTAAAATATCTTTTTAAATGCAATGTATTTTAATATGCTTTCTCTCTGGAGAAATAAAGAAAAATCTCTGGGTTTATGAGTTATAACAAGTCTCATATAAATAGTAATGTTTAGAACTATAACTTTCATATATCTTTATAATTATACTTTCCAAGAATGTGTGGGGATCCCTTTATGCTATCTAATCAAACTGCAGCTAACAAATTAGTGAGTTTGAAAGAAGCAAAATGGCTAGCTAGAAATATGACTGTGAAAGCACAACTTCTTAAGTAATAAATTTAGCTCTCTCTCTTAAACATTTTTGTTTTCTTTTAGCATAATTGTTTTTCTTTTTACCTCTTTATTTTTCTGAAGAAGCTGAAAAAATGCAATACAAGGTGTTACATGAATATTTTAAGAGAATGTCTATGACTAACAATGAAATTTATTCCATGTGTAATGTACTTCAGAATTTCTTTCAGATTTTTATTATATTTATTATTTCAGATGGAAAGTCCAAGGTATACAGAAATTGTTCTATGTAAAATTCAATGCCAGAAAAGATAGAAGAAGCAAATTTGAATGAGCCATAACTTCAGTCCTCAAAGAGCTCTTATTTTAGCAAAGAAGAAAACATACATAAGACAATTGCAAAACTGGATGGAAATATGACTACAATGGAAGAGACTAGAGGATGGATCTTGGGCAATCCAAACAAAAGATAGAGCTATCATGGAGGAATCAGAAAGACAAGCTAAAAGACAGAAAGACCAGTTTTTATTTTAAATATCCTGTGTCTAGAGATACTCAAAATTTTAAACCTGAGTACCTACATATTCAATATTGCTACTTTGAGAAATCACACTATAGGATTTAATTTCAGTGTTCTAGCTCAGAAGAATGAGGTAAAAAAAATATTTTGAGCTATTTAGTTCTTCTTGATTCTCAAAAAGAGGAAAGATTTCAAGAAAATTTATAATGTACTTCTTTTGCTTGTCTGAAGTGTTTTCTTTATTGTGTTCTATGCAATACATATGTTTGGTTACAATTCTAGGATCTGTGGTGTTTATAAAAACCTAGGTCCTGCTTGGGCATATTGCGTGTGTTAGGGCCAATCCCTGCTCCCAAGCTGTTTACTTTTTAAGTAGAGAACTTACTTGAATATAGTAAATAAGATGCAAAAACAATTTATTTCTATTGTAATGTCTTATTAAGTTTAATAATTAGAAAGGAAATTCTCATATGATATGTCTCACACCATAAAAATTTAAAACTTCTACATTCCACCTAAAAGTATAAACAAAATAAAGCTGAAACTGACACATTTCCACTCTATAGTCTCCAATTTTATCAGCTGAGCTACAGAATAGTAGGGGAAAAGGGAAGAGAAGGGATGAATAGGTAGAGCACAGGAGATTAGGATACTAAAACTATTCTATATGATACTATAATAGTGGATGCATGTCATTACATATTTGGCAAAATTTATAGAACTCTATTCCAAACTATAAACTTTAGTTAATAATAATGTAAACATCGGTTCATCAATTATAGAAAATGCACCTCATTAATGCAAAATGGTAATAACTAGAAACTGTGGTTGGGGCAGGGTGGTGCAAATGAATTATCTGAATGTTCTGCTCATTTTTTTTCTATAAACCTAAAATCATTCTAAAAAACAAAGTCTGTTTTAAACAAAAATGACAAACTGGAGGAAATTTTTGCAAGAAGTTGGTAATGAATGATTAATATCTTTAACAAATAGAGATCAAGTAAATCGATGACTAAAATAATTACAATTCCAAACATACTAAGGACATAAACAGATAAATAAATCAATAATAAACAAAAATATTGACATCATTAATGATCAAAATATAGAGAAATTTCACATTTTTCACTTATTTAATAAACATTTTAATAATGCTATCATTTATTGTAGTTTAGGATGTAGGTTAATGGGTATTTTCAAATTTGTAAATAAAGTATAAATTGAACTTGAAAAAAGTTTAGAAAGTAATTTGGTAATATAAAAAACATTTTACTCATTCCTTTATACACCCATTCTTTCCTTCATTTACCAAATGTTTTTAAATACAAAGAGTTTATAGGGCTAGAAATGTAGCAGTGAGTATGACAGAGATATTTCCTTGACACCATTGAGCTTAAACTTTAGTGGATAAAACAGACATTTCAATTTAAAAAAAAAAAAGATTGTTCTTATTAGAATTGCTATGAAGAAGCAATTAGTAAGGGCTTACATTTGCCTAGATTGTCATGTAAGTGGAAGTGAAATTCAAGCTGAAACTAGAAAAATAGGCAGGAGTTAACTAGGTGACTCATTTCATCAAAATTAAGAGCATAATTGAAATCCGATAAAATAGAAAGGCCTGGTGAGCTCAGGGGGAATGAAAAAAGCCATTGCAAAGAAAGCTGCAGAAAGGAGCTAGGAAGAGTGAAAACCTTTGCCAGATCAGGGACTGATGCCACACAGGACATATGAAGATTTGAAGGCTCCTGGCAATTGGGCCCAGAGCCTTGAGAGCAGAAATCAATAAGTTTGGTGAGTCTTAGGTGTGTAAGTAATGCTTAATGGACGTGAAAATATAAAGTATGCTTTCTGACCTGATCTTCATTATTTAGAAATTCAATGAATCTTAGTTAGAACTCTCTAGGCAACTATGTGCCTACAACAGAAGAGAAATTAGATGATGCTATAACAAAAGGGATTAAGCCATAGCCCCATAGGAAATATATCTATGACACTGGGATTAGTACATATGAGGGAAAATTATAGAGCATAGTATTTATTATGAGCCGTTTGTAAAATATTATTAAAGGGGTGGTTGACTAGGTAGGTAGGGCCTGGAAGCTTCTCAGGAGGGGTAAGAGGCTGGAGTTGATGGTGCTATGTCCCGAAACACATGCTAGTAAAGGATTTTTTCTTTATCTTATACTGGAGTCTGCATTTTGGTTTTTCAAATGATTTGGTGAAAAAACTTTGTACTAGAAGATGCTTAATACATGCAATTAATAAACTAAGATTTAACCAGGTCAAGAGCTTCTAAAAATGGAAAATGAGAGAGGGCAGTGAAATGTTTATGTCTCAACTCTTTCTGTTTTAGAGTGTGAATATTGTACTTTCTCCTACTATTTTGTTTGTAAATGAACATTCTGAATTATTTTGTTTATCCTTGCTCAAATAGCCCTTTATCTGACATTTATCAGCTACACGCAATATCTGATTTGCAAATGGCATATTTTTGCTCTATTGTATAAGCATTTGTACATAAGCTCAGCTCTAAACTTCCATTTATAACACATCCCAAATGCCTTCTACTCCTCACCCATGATGAAAGTTTGGGGGTTCAAAAAAGATTTGGAGATTTCAGTTCCCAAGTTCTAAAAAGATAGGAAAGAGAGAAAAGTCCAAGTAGCACGGAAAAGTTACATTTAAAAATCAGATATTAAGAAAATTTATAGAAATAGCATTTTAAAATAGAACAATTTAACTATACATTCCATCATCACATACTACTTGCCATTTCAAAACTATAGCTGCATGGCTGTCACAAAAGTCTTGCATCTTCTCTTTTCAAATCTTCTACCAGAAGAGTGGTTCATACATTTCTGAGGGCAGCTCAATTTACAACATAAGCAAATCCTGGGAGAACTTTTCTTTTCAAGGTCAGAAATGAAAGTTTAGATATTTTCTTATAACAGCTACCCAATACTCATGGATTTGAATTTGGTGTTATTTTCTCTCTCTCATCATATATAAACATATTACACACACACACACACATACACACACACACACACACACACACACACAGGCATGTATAAACATAAACATATAGTTATCAATATATTTACTTTGTAATTACACATAGAAATCTAGAACTCTGGAAATCTAATGAGTAAGGGAAATCCAATATTTATTCGATAAGTGAGTTCAATGTCAAATAACATAGACCAATTAATTTCCTCCTTCCATCCTTGACTACTTCTGTGTGTAGTGATGGGCCCCCACAGAGGAATGCCAAGATAGATATAAGGCAATTATTCCTTTCAAGCAAAGTCAACCCCCCAGACCCTTCTGAAATGAACTCACAAATACATTTTAAATTTCCAACCCAATCCCTATTGTTTTGCTTAAGGGACACAGCTGAGTTCTCCCAATCCATTGTATTCAGGATTCCAGTTTGCATTCAGACTGAGGAAATTGGAGATATGGAGGGGTAAAAAGGCATTTATTTAAATATAGCCCTGAAAGTAACATCTTCAACAAAATAGTCAGACATCTCTTAAGAAATTATTGAAAAGGCAAAACACTAGGGGTTTTAAGGTTAACAGTACCATCTAATAGGAGTTAGTACTGAATATGAGAGCTTTTACTTGAAAGGATTTGATAGCTCAGAAATATGATCTGCATGTGTGCTAAGTGACAACTTAAACAAAGAAAACTGCTATGCTTAATTTGAATGAATTTCATGAATGTGTTGTATTATTATGAACTTGTTTATAGTAATAACACTAATGCATCTGCTCCATCATTGTGCAGTTACCTAGACGACATTGTTTGACACAACCATTCTGCATTAACTTCCATCTGCTGGGCTATGTCTGTCATTTCTTTCACTAAAACATAATGTGACAGAGGCTTCATTTACCTAAACTTATCTTGGCAAATTGTACTTCATTAAAGAGAATCCTGAAAACATCAGTTAAAGCTTTCTTAGCTGGCCATGCATAGCCAAGCCTCATAAATCATTCTTTCACTTTCCATTTTGCAGCTTCTAGAGAGGTAACATTATTGAATTCAGATCACTAGAAAAGAGCAGTACTAAAATGTTTATTGACCAGCTTTTAGCACTGAACTCTGCTTTGAATGCAGACAGTAATATTAACCAAAGCTTTTGAATCTAAAACTCAAGTCAGTAATATGGTTTATATTGTGCTATAAATAGTTCTTGATATTAGCCACTTTAGCAAGTCGGCATTGACTTTGTGAAGAAAAAAAATATTTTTGGCCCTTTGTACCCCATTTCTTATTGCCTAATCTTCCTAATTTTATTTGTGCTAATTTAAGGCCATATGTATATTATTATTTACCTACCATCACCAACTCCGCACACTATAATGGATAGGTAATAAAAAGCACATACTAAGTCTGCTTGTTGTCATTCCTTGGTATACTTTGCACTACAAAAGTTTGCACATCCAGTTTGTTCAACTGACCGTGAACAACAGCTAGAAGTTGTTGGCAACACATTCTGTGTCAAATTACTTTTTTGCTAAAAGGCACCAAGGACAAATTCCTTGTCCAATAGGCTTGCAGATGTATTCATGGAAGCATTATGTTTATGCTTGCAAATTTATGGTCTTTCTTTGAGAGCAGTGAACATTTAGCGTCACAGAATAAGGAAAGCACCTCGAAAACCAGAAATTATGTGGTTTGTTCATGTGCCCAAAATAATTATTTTAATGTATTTAATACATTACTGTGACCAAACAAGAAATACTTTATTGCACTCTTCACTTTTAACCTAGAGTTCTTGAAATCAAGTGTTTTAAATAAGTACATGGCAAGTTACTATAGTTTATTTACTTTGGGTGATTTGGGTGAAACTATTTTCTGCTGTATGTGTTTCAAGTCATCTGCAATTTATCTATATTTTTATTGACAAAATAAGTGAAAATATTACTTTTACTCAGTTTATTTTAAAAATCAATTATAATATAATTTTATAGAAAATTCCTAAAATGGTAACTTAGAACCAGTTAACATTTTTTATCTAAATAATATAATTTTAAATTCAAAAGACTTTAGAACTAGTTGACTCATTTTGCCTATATCTAGTAGGAAGGAGGCTTTTAGTTTTAAATGATTTTCTCAAGCTTGTAGAGCAAGAGAATGACAAAGATAGAACTAATAAAATTCTGACAATTACAGAGTGTTTAATTCAGCTTATTTTAAGGTTCTAAGATCTAATTTAATAAAGTATAATTTTTATATCTTAAAATGAGCTTTTAATAAGGAGCATCAACTATATACATGTATATTTATATTAGAAAGTTTATTTTTTCATGATGAATTCTTAATTATCACAACAGGAAGTCAGAATTGCATGCAGAAAGTTACTCCTTATCTCTTTATTTTCTATACTATATCTATAGACATCTGATTTTTATAACAGAGAAGGTATGAATTCTTACACTGCTTGACATAGTAAAAATAGAAAATAATAAATAAATATAGCAAAGATCTCTGTCGACTTCTATGTATGCTTTCTACTGACAGTAAAAACATAGCCCTTGGCTATATTGGACAAAAGTAAATTTAGAATAACATTGGAGGTTACCTAGTCCAACACCTTCAACATACAGAAGAGAAAATAGAGGTCCAATTAAGTGACACACAATTATAGTATTTCTCTCCATTATAAGATACCATCCCTTTAATCCATATAAAGAAGAGATATTTATCAGTCTTTTATTAACCCATCAACTGTGAGCAACAATTGTAAAGGGCATGGAGACATTCCTCAAGGAACTCATAATCTGGTTGGGAATATGAACATTTAAATGACAGATGAAAATGTAACAATTTTTTTCTAGGTACAAACTACAAAGAGAACACAATAGGAGCAATGAATGATTCAAAGGATTCAAAGAAAATGTGGGGAAACAGAAAAGAAGAGTGGGAGTTTATCCGGCAGAGCAGAGGGAAAGGTTTTCTAGATAAGGAACTCCACCAGCAGAGGCACTCACTGTGCAATCCAGGCCCTTCTCTTTAAAGCATCCCATTCCCAAAACTGAATAAATAAAACCGCTATTTGTTAAGTTTCACCTTCCTCTGCTGTCTCTCATAATTTAAATTTGTGGTAATTTTTTTATGTGATAGATTGGAGAAGGAATGGGGGATCAGTCAGACTTGCGGTTCAATAACGGCTTTACTGAATATTTGTATGGAGTTTAGTAATTACATTTTTACTTCCTCATTTCTCTAAAATTTAAAGTTGAACTAAGTAACATTTAATCCCTAAGTTTATTTCTGCTTAGTTTTTGGTACAGTGCCTACATAAGAAGAGGTTCTCAAAGCATGTTAGTTACAAACATTCACTTTAATGACACTTTAATTTACCATTTTGAGTTTGCAATTTTGAATATAGGGTGTAGCCACATACTAGAACATTCATCTACTCCTGAAATCAACATTCGAGGATATGAAATAAGAATGTCCAGATGCCTGAGAGAATCTTTATGTCTGTGCCCTACAGAATATTATGCAATCAGCTAATATTAGCAAACACTTAGAATATCTCAGATTAAATCTATATAAGTCCTGAGTAAAATTTTATTTCATCTAATTATACCATCAAAACATTATTGCTAGTGTTTCTAATTATAACAGTCTGGAGTTATATTACTAAAATCATAATGTGAGCTATTTCCCATAGCCATTCAGCCTAAAGCAGATATGCATAAGGTGAGTTTCCCTGAATAGAGCTAGGTAAAATATCTAAAATTAATATGGACCCTAGGTGCAGAGCAATTCACAGAGAAATATTCTCGTATTTCCTTATAAACATTCTTGAATTCTTAACAGTAACCTCAAGATATATTTTAGTATAGTCTGTGAAAATCGAAGTCTTGTTCATTCTGAGGCCAAGTCTGTTATAATCAAAAGAGTATGTTCATTTTCTTATCACATTTCCTACAGGAAGATGGTCTTCACATTGCTTTTGAGACCAGACAAAATTTGCCATATGAAATTACTCAAATAACATTTAGTATATATAATGTTCCCATATTTTCATGCTCATTCAATTGAAATGAACAAATTTTACTTCTTCCTTTGCTATGATTATAATAGTCTAGGAAACTATTTAACAAAATGGCTTTCTCGTTCATCTGGTTTCTGACTCTCTGCACAAAGGGAGCATATATTAATTTATCCTTTAAATTAGTATTTTCTTCCTGAGTCAAATGGCCCTTTGTAGCAGACAATGATTTTTTTCTTAAAAATGGAATTAGTTCAATAAATGAAAAAAAAGTTTTTTATATGCTTAAGGTTATTAGAGGGTTTACAGTTGAAAAAGAGAGAGAGAAGAATACAGCAATACACTTGTAATTTATCTTTTTCTAATTCATTTTGACTTTTTTAACTGCAGTGTTAAAAGGTTTTGTTGACTTGTCTAGAGTAAATGACCAATAATCTTTCTGTTTCTATTAAAGGAACTACTTTTATGAAGTCAGAAAGAAATAGCAGTTAGATATTTTGCTTATGCTTGGAGTCCATTCAGTCTGCAAAAGGTTACTAAAAATCTGTTCAGCTTTACTTCTTGGGCACAGTGAGAGAAGTTTGACAGCTCCTCTAGCAGGTGTGGCTGAATGACTGCATTTTGGCCAGTGGAATGTAAATATAAAAGATATCCCTACTTCTAGCCTTGGGCCATAGATTCTTTCTTAGTGTGGTCCTCACTCTTTCACTCAATCTAACACCTGAGCAAAATCTCTAAAATAGGGTAGAGGCAAAAAATGCGAGATGCCTGAGTCTCCAAATGATTAAAAGAAACGGTTTACTTGAAAGTGCGTGCGTGTGCATGCAGGTGCACACACACACACACACACACACAACACACACACACAATAATATAAGAATTTTCTGATACAGAATATAAAATTCTGAAACAGAAGAGAAATCTTTAGCAGATGTCTTTAGGCCTGGATGTGACCTCTTATGCTATATCAATTTGAAGTTTATGAAGCCATTTATTTCTCCCTCAGCTGGGGTTTCTCTGCTCTGTTAATTTTCATCCTGTTCTTAATTTATTCAACTTTTAGTTCTTAGAACTGCACTGGATTTTGAATATACCACAGAAAAGGAAATGCGATACTCTGTCCATTCAGCAAAGCCACCTCTATGGAATAATGGCATTCATAATAAGAAAATAACGCTTAAACAAATTATGGTTTGACATAGGTTTGCAAAACCTGTAAAACCTCTGGGAATCAAGATATATTGAAAAATCCATTCTGCCAGCTACATAAAAACACTTAAAAGCATCAACATTCCTTGTGCCAAGTGGAGAAATTGCAAGGAAAGGTGAAAGGATATTACTATATACTAAGGCATTTGCCTTTAACAGGTTTTTTATTTTTATTAAATGTCTATGGTTTCAGCATAGTGATTTCACTTTGTATAAAAACTTAATGTGCCACAGAATACTATATTTTAAAAAATCATTACTAGATTTTTAGACAGGATCCAATTTTGCTGCACATTTCCCTTCTCATCTAATGGTCACAAATAATTTAAAATAGATGATTGCATTAAAAATGTATATAAATAAGATTGGTGCCTAGAGTTTCATGCAGTATATGATGACACTTTAAGAGTTCAGAATACGTAATTGGGAAGTATTAACGATCATTTGTTTTAGGAGAAAAAAATATCAACGCTTGTGGTATTGTGCACTTACAATGCTAGTATTTCATCACCAAAATGCAAGTGGTTTGATGGATCTAATTATTTAATGTCTGAGTGAATGTATAATACAAAAGCAAATATTTTAGGTAAGAATTGCTAAACATGTATGCAAACACATACATAGTTTAAAAATGCTAGCAATATGAGAAAATCACAGTAGACTCGTTTTAGGAGTGTTCCTTAGGAGAGTAAATCACCCTAATTAACAGTTCTAGGTGTGAAACCCATGGAGGCTAGGAGAACACTAAGTCTCAGATGAAGAGGTGAGAATGCTGAACTGCCTCCTGTGCTGTCATCACTATCTCAGTGTCACAATTCATGAACAGAAATAAACAAACAAACAAACAAACAAAAGAAAACAATCCTGCCATTTTAACAATAGATTTTATTTTTTAGTGCAGTTTTAGGTATATCTCATATTCCCATAAAAGCATAGCCTACCCCATTATCAATGCCACACCAGAGTAGTAAATTTGTTACAGCTGATAAATCTACAATGACACATTATTAATACCCAAAATCCATAGTTTACCTTACAGCTCAGTCTTGGTGAATATGGATAAATTTATGACAATATGTATTCATCATGATAGCAACATACGGAATAGTTCCACTGGCCTAAAAATTCTCTGTGCTCTACCTGTTTATCCTTTCCCCACTATCCTCAACCCCCAGCAACCACTGATATTTTTCTTTTCTCAATAGTTTTGTCCTTTCCAGAATGTCTTATAGTTAGAACTATATGGTATGATACTTCTCAATTGGATTCCTTCACCTAGTAATATACACTTAAATTACCTACATAATCTTTCATGGCCTAATAGTTCATTTCTTTTGAGCACTGAACAATATTTCATGTCTGGTTGTACCACAGTTTATCCATTCACCTACTAAAAGACATCTTATTTGCTTCCAAGTTTTGGCAATTTTGAATAAAGCTGCTATAAATATTCATGTGTAGATTTTTGTGAGACTTAAAGTTTCACTCATTTGTATAAACACCAAGGAACATGATAATTGGATCAAATGGTAAAAATATGTGTAGTTTATAGGAAAATGCCAAACTGTCTTCCAAGGTGGCTCTACCATTTTGCATTTCTACCAGCAATGAATGAGAGTCCCTGTTATTCCACATTCTTACCAGCACTGGGTGTTGTCAGTCAGTGTTTTGGATTTTGAAGGTTCTAATAGGTGTGTAACAGTATCTCATTGTTATTTTAATTTGCATTTCCCTGATGAAATATGATGCTGAACACCTTTTTATATACTTATTTAACTTTCGGTACATCTTCTTTGGAGGGGGTCTGTTAAGGTTTTCAGTCCATTTTTTTTTTAAAATCAGGTTGTTTGTTTTCTTATTGTAGAGTTTTAGCAGGTTTTTGTATATTTTGAATAACAATCCTTAATCAAATCTGTCTTTTGTAAATATTTTCACCCATTCTGTGGCTTGTTCTTTGATTCTCTTGATGAATCTTTTGAAGAGCAGAAATTTTTAATTTTAGTGAAGTATAGCTTAAAAAGTCTTTTATAGATTACATTTTTATGGATTACACTTTCATGGATTTACATAAATTATATTTTGTATTTTACATTTAGGTCTGTGATCTATTTTAAGTTAATTTTAAAAGATGTAAGATCTGTGTCTAGATTCATTTTTTTGTAGCTGTCCAGTTGTTCAAACATCATTTTTTCAAAAGACTATCTTGTTCCATTGCACCTTAGTCAAAGATCAGTTGACTATATTCACGTAGGTGTGTTTCTGCATGGTGTCGGGGAGCCTTTTGAGAGCCTAAGTGAAAGGTAACTATGCTCAGTGAGGCTGCGTCACACACTGAGTAACAGCAAGTAGCTATGCTAGTGACAAGCTAGTGACCCGTTTTTTCAGCATTTCACTGTGAAAGCCCAGATTATCTTTTTGTTAAACTCTGTAAGGGCTTGCAGTACAGAAAGAGAGTTTTCTCAAGAAAATAATAAACTTCCTATAAATAAGAAGTAAGGGTACTCAAACAATTAAGTAGAAATGCAGAAAAGATGTGACTACATTTTTAGTTTGAATTTGTAGAGCCCACTACAGTTATACACAGTTCATGCATGTACATGCAAACACCTATTTCCCACAGTTGTTTTTTGCCCCCAAACCCAATCACCCACATATGAAGTAATAAAAATTTCCAGTCTAAACAAGAATTAGAAACATCAACAATGTAATTAACATCAGATGGTGATACCCAATGTAAAAGATTAAAGAAGACCCCAGCATCAGCAGAATAGTCTCTGCTTGCACTTTACTTAGAGAGACAGGTGGATGTTTTGAGCTCTGTTAAGCAGTAAAGTTTTTATGTGTCTCTCTGGAAATGAATTTGGATTGATGTCTGGTCTGTCATCAGCTACTTGGAAATAGTGAACCATTTGGTAAATAATGTGGACAGATTCCCACCAAGCTTTTCTTCTACATTGTTGTCTTTGCTGCTTATGTAATAAAAAGATTTGTTTCTAATTAGAGTTGAATTTTGAAAGAAGACAAGTTGAGGGGAGAATATAAATTAATTTGATCTTGGAAAGGAAATACTGGACAAATAGAAAAGCTTCCAATGTCAGGAGACAACAAAAAGAGCATGAGCAATAGCAGAGAGGATTATTTTTGTTGTGCTATCAGTGAATCAGGCAGCAAAAGGCAAAGCTGTGTTCTGTGGCTATTTCTAGAGTAAAGTGGAATACAGCTGGTATTTAAAAGGGGCTTCACTTACTTCTGCACAGGGCAATTTGGCCAATCCAGATGGGATCATTTGGGTCTGAACTGGCCAAATAGTTACAATTAATTCAAGAATTGCTTTTAGCAAAAATTCAGCATTTTGCAAGCTAAGGTGTTGGACCCACGAGAGTAATGTGCTGTCATTAATGTACTGACCTTGAAGTAGAGGACAAGCCTTGGTAAAAAGGGGCTTTCTCAGCTAACAAAAATATATTGATACCAGTTACAGTGTGATTTGTTTTAGTGGATGCTAGCAGAAAGTAGGCTGAGAATTTTGCAGATGAAATTGTAGACAAATATAACTTCATTCTAACTAACAATCTAGGGATTTAACTTAAATGTTAACAAAATTTCATACATATGTTTATTTATTTATTAAAAATAATAAAGAGGGCAATAATTTTTATTTAATTTAATCATTTCTGTCAATTTTTCAGTAAGTTTTCTCAGAGAAAAACAAGTGAAGCTAGTCCAATGCTATTTATTATTAGTATGCCAATTTTCCAATAATTATAAAAAATAATAGAGCACCATTTTACAATATATTTTGTTCATAAAGTCCACAAACTATTTTCCATAGTATGGACAAGTAATAATAATATTTTTTTTCTTAATTTCAATGTAGAATAATGTACCTGTGTGTATTTTTTATTTAAATTCTTTCCTCTTATTTGCATAGTACAGTTATCACTATAAACATACATGGAGGAGGAGCTATAGGTTATATCTAAATAGTCTTATTTTATTGCTCTGGAAAAATTCTGAGACTTCCAGTGCTATTGGATCTTGAGGTTTAAGAAAATGGGACCCAGAAGCAGTAATACTTGAGCCAGCCTCCCCAATATATCTGTAGGTCATCTTTGCCCTCCATGATCATATTTATTCCCTGCAAAAAGGGATACAAAGAACAGAGTTTGGATACAGCAGGGTATATGGCAATATTGGCTAATCCACTGACTTCAGGAAGTTGGCCACTTCTCATGTTTTACTTTTGAAAATGAAGAAAAACTTCATCCTGAGGTCAAGTCCCCTTATTTAGCACTTTCGCTTTCAATTTTTAAAAACATACACTTATTTTAATCACAAAAATTATAGATCCTCTTTATGGTAGTAGTTATTTTTTTAGAATCTACCATTTAAAACAATTCATAATGATACAGTATTCTTTATAAAATCAGCATGCATTTAAAGAATGTAGATTTTATTAATACCCATGTATCCATATCCATTATTCATGCTGCATATTTTATTAGAGCTAAATTAAGACCAGACTGACAATACTTTGTGTGCATATGAACTGTCAAATGCTCTTTCTGTGGTACTTGTATCCTACTGATTGTGAACTCTTGCTCTAGATAAATCTTATTATAAAATTTATTTTTCTTCAAAATTGCCCTCAGCCACTTACCCTGTTCTCTGCTTTCCATGGTCTATGCTCAAACAAGGTGATTCCTAAAATGTAAGTCAGATCTTGGTGCTCTTCTTATAGTTACCCAGTGCCTTTTTTATTACCCAGTATAGAAGCCATAATCCTTGTCATAGCCTATATGACCTCTAGGATCCTATATTACCTTCATGGCAATAAAGAGGATTCTCTCTCTCTCTCTCTCTTTCTCTGGATAATTGAATCCAACTGCTCCCATCACAAGGCTGTCGGACTCAATATTACATTCATCTGGAATATGCTTTCACTAGGGCTCACTTATGCAATCTTCAAGGATTTTCTCATATCATCACATCAGAGAGAACTTCCCCCACCATTTTATTTTAATTTACCATTTCTGACACTATATGCTCTCAATTTTTCTTACTTTTAAAAATTTGCCTCTATGCCACTTATCACTATCTGATACAATATAAAGGTTATTTGTTTGTAGTTTATTGTCTGTTTTTCTCCTTTTCAGTCAAGGCTTCAGTGGCAAAAATGTATATATTTATGTGTTTTATTCACTACTTCTCTTTCCTGGTTGAAACATTTTGATGCATGGGAGGTACTAAATAAATATTTGTAAGTAAATAAATCAGTTATTCTCCACATTTAACTCAAAACGTAATAAACCTAGAATCTCTTTTTGGCAAACCATATATTCTGGAACTCAATCTCATTCTATGATAAAATTGTTATTTTAAAATTCTTTCTGAGTGAATTTTGTCTTCTAAAAGTCACTAACCCATTAAATTCAGGACCTTCTTTCTGTTCTCAAACTGCTTTTGACAGAGTACTACATGCTTAATAGATAAAAACAAAGAAACAACAATAACAAAAACAATATCAATTTTTAAATGAGTTGCTTTGAAAAATGTTGGGGGGAAATTAATTTTTCTGTCTCACCATGTCACTCCTTTGTTTTCCTGAAGCACAGATTGAAATGGGAGTAACTTGTGAATAATGATATTAATATAAAAATCTAACAGGAATGAGGGGAAGAAGAACAGGAACATATGTAAGTAAAAATACAGTAATGCATTTGAAGAATCAGTGAAAATATGATAGTGAGGAAATTACCAGAGACAACCCCTAAAACCTTGTCACAAGTTTTCTTTCACCTTATTATTGAGAGCCTCACTATTCTACAATGTACACCAGTCAACCTAAATGGTGTGCACCAACACACCAATGGTCCATTTCTAATACCTATAATGGTCTTCCTTATGGAATCTAATATTTACATTTATTATACTGTTTAACAAATGTTACCTGACATTAGGATTATGTATGCTTTTTATCTAATGTTTCAGAATATAAGCTTTTTGAGGACAAAACTTATGTTGATTTTTTTATATAATCTTCAAAAACAACTCAGTTTCAGTATATATTTCTTGAAAGTGAATGGATGAATGGATGGATGGATGAATGGATGAGTGGCTAATTGTACAGATAAATGATTAATAGATGATTGATAGATTAAATATGTGTGAATGTATATATTTGACAATAGCAAAATCTGAAGTTAAAAAATACATAGTTATATTACCAAGCACTGGAGTCTTCTTAGTTAATAGCAGTTTAATAATGTATTAAAAAGAAAATTAAAAGATTTCTTTTTAAAAAAGTTTAATTAAAATGAACTGTTTAAGAGTGAGACTCTTATGGAGCATGACATTTTCTTAAAAATTTCAAACTTTCTTTGAAACTTTATTGAGAATCTGAAACAATTGGAGACATAAAAAGGCATATTTCTAAAACCATTGCTTTTCTATTATCTGTAAATGCAACTCTAAATTGGAAAATTTTTATAAATGTTTGCTTTCACATATAAACACAGTGAAAAATACAAAATACAGTTCTTCATTAAAAATTTAATAATAGCATGTTTATAAGACTTATCATGTGCCATGCATTGTTGGAAATTCTTTTTATTAAGTTAATATTGTATTTATAATTCCAAGTCATTCTCAAATTTAATTCTAAAACCAAACCTGATGAGAAAAATAATACCTACCTATCAAGCATAGATCTTATATAATCAGTTTATTACACTGAAAATATCAATAACTAATATCTTTTAAATTTTCTATTATGATAACATATAACACTATTTAAATGTATGTAAAATGTGTAAATATTCCCATTTGAGTGACTATCCTATTTAATCTGATATTTACCTATAAATAGCATTGTTTTCTAACTACCAAATAGGTTAAATATTAAATCTTAACAGCTCTGCCACCTGTTAAGTCAAACAACAACAAAAATGTCTATGAAAAATAAGATTTAGCATTGAATAAAATTAAAATTAAAATCAAGAGTGTTTTTTTTTATTGTTGTAGGTTTTTTTTGTTTGTTTTTGTTTGTTTTTGTCACGAGAGAGCACACCAAAAAGTCAAGTAAGCTGGAACTAAGAAAAAACCTGAGAGAGCACTTAAGAAAGTGTTTTACGGAATGGTCAAATTCATCTGACTCAGAAAATCTTAAATAGTTCATTAACTGTGAACCTTTCTACCCTAATTACTATAGGAAGTTATAGTAAAATATGGGCAGAAAGGAATTCACTTATCTCCGCTAAGTCAGCAATAAACGAATGGGCTTCTTAATACATGCAACTCACAGAATGGTTACAACCCAAAGGGGAAAGCATAATGTTTTAAAATTACACTCTACTCAGCCTTCGATAACTATTTTTCCTTCTTCTAACCTAAGATATCATCATTCTGCCATTTTTTTATGGCTTCAGTGTACTAACATTCGCCTATCCCTATCTTGAGAATCACATAAATCATCTGTAAATTGTCTTTATTCCATTTATAAAACTTGTTTTATTGTGAAGATAACAATATGAATAACACACTAATTTATTCTTCCAAACTCAGTAGGAGAGGTTGTTGTAAGTGTTTATTTGTACTGGGTGATAAATGCAAGTAAAAAGGGTAGAAATACATTCTAAAATAAAGTAACAAATAATGCAAAGATATGACAGTAGAAAATGAACATAACATATAGGAAACTTGCCAAAGCATAAAACAAAATGCAAAGCATCAAGCCTTTGAAATATGATTTTGTGATCTAAATGTTAAATAAAAAAAAAAAGCTTCAACTGACGTAATGGCAGGGGTTGGTGTCTTCTCCAGCAGTGAGATGGTAAAGACCAGATTTCAGTTTTAGAGGTCTCTTGGCAGTAGAATGAATTATAGATGATTTCTCAGTAAAGAAATGACAGTGATAATATAAAGTAACAGAAAGCAATAGATATAGAGATTTGCAGAACAGTCAGCTGTGTGGTGGGAAGGATTCATATAAGATGGTTCTCATTTTTCTTGTTTGGAAACTAGAATGAATCTGTATTATCTACCCAGAGAGTTAATACAGGATAGAGCAGTATTGGAAGGGAGAAGGGATTTTTTTATTTTTGCTTTTTAAAATTTGGGACATCCATATGACAACCGTTTACATATCCAAATTGTTTTTTTACAATTTGTATTTTAAAAACCTCTAATCTCAAGGGTTAAAAATAAAATTAAAGCTAAAGAATTTTAAGTTTTCAAAGCAATGTTACCTTTTAAGTAGAAATCTTAAACATAAAAGATTTTGATTATTTTTTTTCAGAATTGTTATCATTTAATGATTATAAATATATAGGTAAAAAATGTAAGTTATCTTGTGCAAATCCATTTGGAACATCCAACTTTGCAATCTTTTTCCTGTCTCCTCCAGAACCATCACAAATAGCACAGTTTCTTTCTGGTTCTTAATCTTTTTTAGTGATCATCATAAAAAACAAAGGCTCTCAACTCAGCTGAGTGTCAATACAAACATGTTTTTAAGGAGGAACACTAGTTTCTAATTTTCTGACAGAAATAATAAAAAAAGGAAGTCATCTGATAACTTTAAGATACTTAATTTATCTAATGGTTTTATAAGAGAAATGCCTGAATGGGTCTGAAATATGGAAGAGAAGAATGAATTTGGGATATAGATTAAGGTAAGATCAGCTTCAAAAACATTTTTGCAGGTAGGAGATAGTGAGGAATACTGAATTAGCTAAAGGCAAGTCAGTAAGAAAAAGCTGGGACATGATAAGAAAAGGCCAGAATAATAAAATTCTGGTATTGTTATATTTTTCTTAAATAAATTTCTTAAAATGACCAAAGAACAAAAGATTAAACCACCCACTACGTGGCCTCTAGATTTTATAAATATCAATGTTGTTTTATGAATAAACTAAGAAAATTGCTTGCTTTTATTGAGCCCTTTTGACATAGTCTGTTATTTTTTTTATTAGTTTGGGTTCCATTTTCTCTTGTATTTGATTATCTCTCTTCCCTGTGGATGTATGATTCTGAGTTTGATATGTGGGAGGAAGGATCACATAGATGTCTAGAATTCTTATCTCTTCTCCCAGTAGGTTTGTTTTTAATTCACTCTCCCATGCTTGTACTTCCACCCTCCTTAATAAGAATGAAATCCCTTTTAATTCATTAGCATTTTAATAGAAAAAGTAGACTACAATAATAGTATATGCTATGTCCATATGCTATGTTAAATAGGACAGAGCATTCTGTAATTCCCAAAAGAAAAGTTTTATGCAGACTAAAGCATTTCGATTATATCAGTACTAGATATGACATTATTTTCTCTCTACAAAGGAGTTATAGTAAAAAGCACTAAATGCCTAAAAATAACATTTGCTTATGATGTGAAAGTATATGGCTTTTCAAAACTCTTTTATCCATTATCAGGCACAACTGAAATAAATATATTTTAAATCTAACAAATCTTATAGTAAAACAGCTGTTTCGGTTCTCTGTCAGGCTATACAGGGCTATATCAGGTATCTCAAGATTCTCTAAATTTATGACTTTGGAAATGTTAATATACTGACAGTGTTTCAAAATCTGTCTTTCTCTCTGAAAAGTATATTTAGTGGAAGCTTCTTATCAAACATATTATAGTACATGATAGCAACCATGAGTCAAAGAAATTGCTTGTCTGGTATTCCCAAGTATGCTCTAAGTTCCAGACTGTGACACATATGCTCAATGGCTTTAGGATGGATGAATCCCCAGGAAAAAGTTAGCTAAAGAATGAATGAATAACTTGTCATAGTGTATAAGCTTTATTAATATAAAAGAGATAAATAAATAGAAAAAGCAAAACTTATGTCTACCAAACAATTTTTGATATTTTGTCTTATGGTTTAAAAGCATGATTGGGGATTGCAACAGTTTTCAGTTAATTTAATAACTACCTCTAATAAATATTTGAAACATCCAGGCATATATTCCCGATTTAAAATAGAGCTACCTCTCCATCTTTGAAATATCATCTTATATTTTTAATGGGCCTCCACAGACCAGCTTTAAAAAAGTGAAGGACAAATAACAGTATGCATAGAGCAAGTTTCTCTTCACTTTAGACCTTTGTTCTTGTTTTCAAGGTGATTTGATTTGGTTGTCTTATGATTACCTATTAACAACAATAATAAAAACAATGATGAAAATAACGATTACTTTCAGAGTGATCAGAGTGCTACATTTTACAGTTTTTAAAAAGCCCCCATGTAAATGTTCTCATTTTGATATCTGGCAAGTAGATGGCACGAGTTTATTAGAGATAATTAAACTGAGGCTCAATTATCTGTCCAAAATCACTCAGCAATTTAATGGTGAAAGACATACATAAATCCAAATTTTCAGATTCCTAATTAAGTTTTTTTCTCTCTGTATTTGTCAAATCTCTAATGTCACAGACACCTAGAATGAACCACTTGAAAGCTTACTAGTCTAATAGAGTTGATCTCCTTGGGGCATAAGATTTCCATATTTTAAGTGCTGATTAAGTGCTATAAGAATCTCTAAGTTATATTATGCATTTTCTATATCATCCTTTTTGTACTTTTTAAAATGAAATGTTTCCATGTGCTATATAAAATGTACATTCTTTAGGATGTTAAATATTAGGAGGATACATCTGTAACCAAAATAACATCTAGGCACCAGATTCTGTAGAGAATAGATATTTAACACATATTTAGTGGTAAAGTGGATCATGATAGTTCATAAAACTTTGGCAAAGAAAGGAAGATCCCTAGAAATAGCAAATTTAAGAAGGTTCCTTTCATGCCTCTTCCGCTTTTGGTTTTAACTTTTTCACTGGATGTGAATTATTTTGGTTACTATGATAATAAAGAAATTTATGGAGAAGGATTAAGAAAGCTAAGGAGAGCTCTTTTATAAAAGCTTGTGAAGATTTTTTTTTTCTTTGAATTGGGCTTGAAAAGTAATCAGCTTTGCTCTCTTGGGAGTCCAGACATCATGTGGTAAACACAACAATAACAAAACTTAAAAAAGGTTGTCCAATTAGAGTCATTACTGTCTGCCAAATGTTACCACAGACCAGAGAATGTGGAGTAGGAGTTACACTAAGGTCTTCCCCAGAGCAGCCAAAATAAAAAATAGCCTTACAACAATAACCTTGACTTAACCATTGGACCTGACACAATAGCGAGGCAATGACAGGGAAATTCCCCAAAATAAGCATGTGCATAAGGACAGCTGGTGTAAGCTATAATTCACCTCTGTTTCATTATACAATCATTATGATAAATTTACATTGCATTTTTGACCCTCCCTTATGGGCAAACTGAATGCATTATGGGTATATACAAGCTCAGATAAAAGGTTGTATAAGAAACCTACCTGTCCATCAAGGCTTGTAGGGAAAGAGCTATAGTGACAGGGGGAGGGCCAAAGCCTTGCAAGCAGAATGAAAACGCCTGAGGCAGAAGGCTTCCGGGCTGACCTCTCTTGGCAGCCCAGCCCACACCCGCTTCTGAGAATGTACTTTATCTTCGAGGTTGACTGCTCTTGGTAACTTACTCTTCTGTCTGTGAATGTACTTTTGCTTTCAGTAAAACTAGTTTGTTTACCAACTACTGGGCATCTGCCCTCAATTCATTGTCACTGGATGCTAAGAACCAGGGACCAGGAAGGAGTTCCCGGACTCCCAAGTACCGGTAACAATATAGTTTGAGAAAAGGAAAATGGAAAGATTACAGATGGAATACTGAGATACCAGAAGAATATACCTATACATATGGACAAACGCTGACTAAGAGATTTGTGTGCTTCAAATTTAGTCTTAAAGAGCACTAGGTCACCAGGAGTTAAAGAGTAAGGTCAAATTCTAGTTTTCACACTCTGTCAATTCTGGGCCTTGCATTGCAAGGCCCCTGCAGGCCACCAGGGGCACACATATCCTCATTCCACCCTGACCCCAAATCTTTCTTATCTCCTATCATTGTTCTGCTATGAAACCTGCCACTGCAACCTCTGGAACAGCTTCCTTATCAAGATGCCTTCAATACCTTCCCACTCCCCACCATCCTAACTGCCATTCTACCTCCCTCATTCTTCCTAGTTCTGTGCTCACTTTCTCCCTCTTTTTATATCTTTAAACTCTGTCTCTTTATTTGTTTTCTTCCATCAGTACTGAAAGTAACACATTTGAACTACAAATCCCTGCCTAGGTATTACTCTCTCCCATTCACAGACACTTGTTATGTTGTCTCCCCTCATCACTTAACTCTGTGTAGCATGGCTTCTGTCCCCACAATCCCTGGATCATTTCTTTCTAAGGATCTTGTTTCTATATGTGATGAACATTTTTAATCCTTTCTCTTTCTTTATTTTTTAGCAATGTTCAACATTTTGAAGATTCTTTTTTTTCTTAAAACAGTTTCTTTCCTGAGCAAGCTGATCTTACCTGCTTTTAATTTTTTTTCTGATCTTCTCCTGCCATCTTTTCTAAAAATCTTTTGTTGCCTTTGCCATTCCCTGGATACTTTTTAGCAGCTGTACTGAGATACAATTTATAATAAATAATATAATTTACAATAATATTAAAGCATACTATTCAATAAGTTTTGACCTGTGTGCATACCAGTAACACATCTCTACAATTAAGATAATGTACAAATCTGTTATCTTTAAAAGTTTCCTATTGCCCCTTTGCAATCCTTCCCATCAGCCCTCTTTGCCTCCCTCTAATTTCTGGGCAACCATCAATTTGCATGCAGTCATTATAGCTTAGTTTGCTTCTTCTAAAATGTTATATAAATGAAATAATGTAGTACGTTCCCTTTGCCATATGGCTCCATTCAAACAACATAATTATTTTGAAATTCATCCATATTTTTACATGTATCAACAATTCATTCTTCAGGTACCACAATTTGTTTATGTTTTTATCTTTTGAATGATATTTGAATTGTATTGTTTTTGGTCATTGCAAATAAAGCTGCTAAGAACATTTTCTTATAAATATCTATATGGATATATACTTTCATTTCTCCTGTGTAAATACTAGAGTTGAAATGGCTGAGTCATATGTTAGTTGTATGTTTTATATAAAAAAAAAAACAGTTGTCAAACTTCTTTACAAAGATTATATCATTTAAAATTCTACCAGGAGTATATCCATATTTTTTGTTCCATATCCTTGCCAGCACTTGGTAGAGTCAGACATTTTAATTTTAGACATACTCACAAAGTGTATAGGACTATTTTAATGTGGTTTTAATTTACATTTTATTAATAACTAATGATGTTAAACACCTTTTCACGTGCATACTTGTATCTGCATATTTAGCAGGTTGTCTCCTTATTAATGGTTTGTGAAAAATCCTTATATATTTAGAAAACAAGTTCTTTATCGGACATTTGATTTGCAAACATTTTCTACCAACCAGTGCTTTGTCTTTCTATTCTCTAAACCATGTCTTTCAAATAGCAGAAATTCTCAATTTTGATGAAATCCAATATATCAGTCTTTGTCATGTGAATCATGTCTTTGATGATGTCTATAAGAAATTTATGTCTGACACATGGTCACAAAATTTTACTCTATATTTTGTTTTAGAAGTTATATAATGCTAGGTTTTACATTTAGGACTATGATCCACTCTGAATTATTTTTTTCTATATGATTATTGGTGGGAATTAAGGTGGTGTTGTTGTTTTACGTATTTTTTTAATTGCCCCAGCAACATTTCTTGAATAAACAATCTGTACACTTATTTGGGTCTTCTGTTGTTTCTCTCAACAGTGTTTTGTAGGTTTCAGTGTACAGTTCTTAAACATTTTTGTCAGATATGTTGCTAACCACTTCAATTATTTTGATATTATTTGAATAATATTCTTTTTTAAAATTACATTTTCTAATTGTCAATTACTAGTATGTATACATGACATTGATTTTTAATAATTGATCTCATGTTCTGCAACTTTGTTAAACTTACTTATTGTTTCTAATAGTTATTTTTCAGATTCCATAGGATTTTTCACAAAAATAATGATATCATCCACAAGACAGTTTTACTTCTTTCCAAACTAGATGTCTTTTATTTATTTATTTTGCTTTATTGCACTGGCTAGAACTTTTAGCACAATGTTGAATAAAAGTAGTGAAAGCAAAGATATATTTCTTGCTTTGATATTAAGATAAAAGCATTCAATCTTCCAACATTAAATAGGACTTTAGTAGAATGTACTATGAGGTTAAAAAAGTCTCTATTTACAGTTTGTTGTCAGCTTTTATTAGGAGTCGAAGTTCCATGCTTCAAATGTTTTTTATTTCCTGTAATTATTGAGATAATAATGGTTTTCTTTTTCTGTTTGTTAATATGATTGTGGCAATCTGGGACCAATCAGGAGATAGAAAACCACTTTAAAAGAGAAATTGTGAAAGAAATTTTCTTGTTTATCACAAAGCAATTACTGAAGAATTCACTGGGAGCTGAGAGACAATAAACTGATCACTAAACTGCCCACCCCTTTGGCTATTCAACTTATATATGTACATTATATATACGTTCTTCCATGCACATTTTAACCTCCTAGCAACAGCAATACAACCTAATAAAATATTCCCATTAACAAGATACATATATATTCTTCTCTGGAGTGAAGAAGTTATTCGTCTTTCTCAAACTGATACCACACAGTCTCAACAAATTTAGTTTCCATTGCAGATAATATTATTTATTCCCAAAATATAGTCATGGTTGTCCTGAATATTCTTTTACATGAAGACTAAACAGTAAAGTTAAATTTTAATAACAAATGAAGAAAATTCATTTTTTAAATGGGAAGACTAAAATGACTAATATAGACACACATCAAGATACATATAACAAGCACAGAAAAAATATGCAAAGCAACTAGGCCCCATTTCTTGAGTTTGTCCCAGGAGCATAATTGATTTTCTGTGGCTTTCTTGTTTAACTATGCATTTAATGTTTCCCTTGCCTTCAGACAAAACATCATCTCTTCTGCTTCTTTTAGCTAGTGGAGTGACCTAAATATTCATTTCCAAATGGTGAAAATCCTGAGTGACTTTGTCTTTTTTGGTTACTGTAGTTTTCTATTAACCTTTACTATTATTCATGGCCGTGCTGAGAGGATCCCTTTGGTTCCAGACATAATCCTCTTTACCTCCATGTATAGTAGCAACCTCGATTTCTCCTTGATAATTAAGATAAATCATTCCAGCTAGTAGATTATCTCATTTTTTTTTACCCTTTTAGTTCAATGGCATTAGGATCCCCAAATGGTCAGATGAAAGCTCCAACTTCTGAGTCAACAAAACCATGATTATTTTCTACATTAGATGCATTCTTCAAGCCAGCAGAGCTCAATGAGTAAAAAGCAAAAATTGCAAGTGTAATTAGTTATAATAGTGAGAGCAGCCATTCCCATTTCCAAGATTGATTCCTGGACCCATGTAATCTGGCCGGGGGAGAAGTAATACCATTCTCTGATTCAAAGAATAAAATATATCCTATTAGAAAGAGTTCTATATTTTCAGGGTATTATTTCCAAATAGAGCCATAACTGCAACTTTAATATAGGCATATCTCCTTTTATTGTGCTTCACTTTATTGCACTTCAGAGATACTATTTTCTTTACAAATTGAAGGTTTGTAACAACATTGCATTGAGCAAGGTTTTTCTCCTACAGGTTCAAATGATGGTTAGTGTTTTTAAGCAATAAAGTATTTTTTTAATTAAGGTACATAAAGTTTTAGAAATAATGTTATTGCACACTTAATAGACTACAATACAGTGTAAACATAACTTTTATGTGTACTGGGAAACAAAACATTTTGTGTAACTCAATTTATTGTGATATTCACTTTATTATAGTAGTCTGAAACCAAACTTACAATATGTCCAAGATACGGCATTCTACCATTCCGTAAGAGCAGCCACTTCTGGGTGATAAGGAATAGGAGAAGATACTTGATTCATGTACATGAGCCCATTACAGCACTACCTTAGCTTGAAATTATTTTATTGATTTGCCACAATGCTATATGGGATGCCATGCTACTAAATGTCTTTTTTGATTTATGAATAATGGTGTTTATAGAAGCATTATGAGAAGGGAAGGCATATTCGTATTCTGAATATTTGTCTACTCTACTGAGGTCAAATATTTGCCTTCTCCATTATAAAAAAAGTAAAATATAATTAATCTGTCACAAGATGGTAGGCTTGTTCACCCATAACTCCCCAAAATTGTGCCATATCAGGGATTTAATGTTAGTTTCTTCTGTTGACAGGTTAGTCACTTGGCAGTAGCAGTAGCCAGGTTAGCTTTGGTCAAAGGAAGTCCATTTTGAACTTCTTTCTATGTCATTGTGACCACTTTGTCCATGGTCCCTTTGAGCGAGAACTAGAGTGGCTGGGCAAAATATCAGACTGACACCTATGGATCATGTCATTTTCTCCATGGATTATTATTTCATACAATCCAATTAAGTCAAAAGTTTCCTTCACAGTGGAAGACCTTTGATGGATACCCACACAAAACACGAATAATTTTACAGTCTGTGTTTATTCTAAAAGGTCCACCCACATACTTCTTTTCCAAACTTACTTTTCACCAATCTTCCAATCTTGTTCCTTACAAGGTCATGGCTAACAACTCAAACCATTACCAACTGCCTATAAATTATTATACATTTTTTTTTTACTCAATACATAATGGACAACAAAATTTGCTGCTCAAAGCTTTACTCATTAGGAAAATTTTTTTTTACCACTGATGTTCAGGGTCATCCTTCAATGAGTAAATAGTGCTACAACATTCTATCTTGGTATAGTAGCTGCTTATCATTTAACCCACTCCCAAAGAAGATTCATTTTGTTCTTTCTCAGCTGTTCCCCTAGAAGTCCAAAGGCTAGGACTGAGGAGAGGAGCTAGTGCAAGAGGAGCTGGTGTCAAAGGAGTCAGAATGACTTAACCATGCAATTTACTTTTACCTTGCTCCTCAGGTTCAGTCAGCACAATGGTGTCAAAATACTGAACTAGTTCAATCGTTTGTGGAATGTCCAGATGATGAAGACCTCACTAGACAATATTATGGTAGAAAACAGTGGAACTATTTAACTCTGGTACAATAAAGTTGAATAATGTGGGAAGTCAGAGTTGCTGACTTCTTCATAGTCAAAAATTTATATATCATTTTTGAATTCACAGGGAATTGTTTTCAGGACCCCACATATACAAATTTGCAGATGCTCAAGCCCCTCGTATAAAATGGCACATTTTCAAATTTCTAACCATGGTTTGAAAATAGTATTGTCAATCTGCAGTTGGTTGAATCTATGAATGACAAACCAGGAATATAGAGGGTCCACTGTATAATTTTTTTATCTGCATATAAATGGACTCATGCAGTTCAAACCAATGCTATTCAAGGGTCAACTGTACTGTGAAATTATAATGTTGGCCCTGGCAGATAAAAATGAAGAGCTTTTGGTCATGCTTAAAAATTGGTATGAAGAAAAAGGCATGAGACAAGTCAGTAAGGTTATATCAATTTATGAAGTTACTACATCTGGTACAGCAGCTACAATTGAAGTAACCACTTGATTAAATTTATAATAGTCCACAGTTATTCTCCATTTGATTTCTGCACAGATAGATCTGGTAAATTAGATGAAGATGTGATAAATATTATCTTTCCTGCTTTTTTCAAGTCTTCATGTGGCATTCATTTCTTTAATTCCACCTTGAATGTGAGGTTGCTTCTAGTTTATTATTCTCTCTTGGCAGGAAGTTCAAAGGGTTTCCATTGAACAGTTCTCACCATAATGGCCCTCATCACATGGGTTAAAGAGCTAATGTAGGTATTCTGCCAGTTGTCAAGTCTGTCTACTCTAATTATATATTTGAGAACTGAAAAAATAACCACAGTGTGTTTTAAAACCTACAGGGACCTCTATGATTCAGACTTGAGACTTCCTCTGACCAGTATCTTATTTTGACTGGCAGGCCACAGTGGCATCTCAAGTCACCAGGAATAAGCCTCAGTTCAGAGCCAATGTCTCCTAATCCTGAAAGATCTGGGGTTAGGAGACACAGGTTCCTAATATGAAGACACTCTGATAAATGTCTGAAAATCTTTTTGATGAAGGCTTGAAGGAAGATTTACAGTGTGTTCTTGGTGTAATATTGGAGTGTCTTCCCTCAAGGGGACCAGAACTCCTACAGTCAGGGGCCTTGGGACTGTGAAGAGACTTGCAACTGGAAATTGGGTGAGAATCTATAACAAGAAATTCAAGTCAGGTTTCTTGTTACTAGACTGAAAAAGTTTTTTATTATGTAAATTAAGCAATATGCTAGCAGGCTGCCCATTAATTTTGTCCCTAGAGACACTGTGATCAATTAGCCACCACTAAAGATTGTTGCAGGTCAATGCATTCTAATTACTGGTGCTTCCCTGTTTCCTTTTACAATTGATGTGACCACCTTGCCTTTGATGATTCACTGCAGCTGCTTGGCCTCCGCTATTCTGGGATTCTATCACTTGTTTTGAAATCGGGGACCCCATCTGAATGGTAACATCTCCTATAGCATAGCTGGCCTACAATGGAGAACAATCACAGAGCCTTTCAGAGATGTGCCTGTGATGACTGTAGTTATCAATGTCTGAGTGAAGAGAGTATTTCATGCTTGTGGAATGTGTGTGAATGTCACTTATTACAGCTCTAGTCCAACTTTTCTATCTCCCTAAATCTTTGGATTCTCATTTCATGTCAGAGAAGCTCTGGCATCTCAGTCTCATTAAATAGATGCTACATTTGAGTTCATATATACTCAAACAACCAAATAAGGGGTAGAGCCACAACCAGCTGCACAAGCTGATCATTAAATCTGGAATCTCTGTTAAGTGCACCCATATCAATGAATTTAGCCCAGTCTAGTGTTATGTTATGCCCTCATTAACACTCAAAATCTATTTGCACATATGTTTCCCATATTTCTGCTGATATATATTAGCAAAGACTTGCAACCCTCAATGTATAAACTATTTCTATTTCTTCCTGATGTGTGAAAAAAAGAGGAGTAACTGTGCTACTGGAATATGCTGAGATTTAACACTAGTTATGGGTAGAGAGGAAACAGGACAGTTGTAATGTGTCTTAAAAAAATTAAGCATTTTTCAATGTTATCACAGTTTTCAATTTTAGGATGTCTAGTCTCCTTGATCTTTGGTCCTTGGTCCTTGGTCCTAAACTTCTATATTTAAGGAATTTTCAGCATAAAGAGGTGATTCAAGATTTTCAGTTTCATCTAGGTCCAAAGAGATATCCCCATTTCAAATTTCAGAATTTAAAATTCTTTCCTGATCAATGCCTTAATTTCATGTGAGAAACTGAGAGAGACTAAATTCAACTGTCATTGTAAAACAACAACTCACATAATTGAAAATTGTGTTTTATTTCCAGCAATATCATCTTTGTAGCTACTAGAAATATGAGATTCTTTTGGGGTTGTTATAAAAGCTGTCTGGTTATCACAGTCAAAATTCAAGTGATATTATACAACTTCAGGCATAACATAAGAATCTCCAAACAAGATAAGTTTTATTTCTTTTTTCCTGGCCTTTTTGTTATTTTTGCCATACACTTTATTTTTATATGGATTATAAAGAAAATATTGTTTTTACAACATTGTTATTATTTTTACTTTAAAAAATAATTTATCCTTTTAAGAGGTTTAAATAAAAAATAAATCTTTACATTTAAGCACATAGCTACTATTTCCAGTAATCATTATTTATTTATGTATATTCATATTTCTTTCTGATATCCTTTTTCTTCTACTTCATTTAATATTTTCGGTAGTGCTGGCTTGGTTGTTGATGAATTCTTTAGGCTTTTGTATGTCTGAAAATATCTTTTTTTTTATATTTTAAAAATTATTTTCCCTAGGTATAAGTTTATAGGTTGTCTTGTTATTTTTTTGTTTGTTTTTTTCTTTTTATTTTCTCTGAGCACAGATTTCTGTTCAGAAACAATGCAATGCAATATCTTTGACCTGCATTATTTCTGATTTAAAATCTGCTATAATTCTTTTCTTTGTCCCTAAGGATGTAATCTGTTGTTTTGTTCCAGATGCTTTTAAAATATCCTCTTTATCACTGGTTTTAAGCATTTTGATTTTAATGTCCCTTTATAATTCTTGTGTTTGGGTTTTACTGAGACTCTTAATATATGTGGGTTAATAGTTTTCATCAAATTTGTAAAGTTTTCATCTATTGTTTTTTTTTTTATTTCATTGCTCTCTTTCCCTTAGAGGATTCTAATTAAATATATATTAGGTTACTTGAATTTTTCTCACAGCTCACACATGCTCTATTCATTTTTTTTCTATTTATGTTTTATTTGGGATATTTTCTATTGTTGTGTCTTCAAGTTTATTATTATTTTTCTTCAAGAATATCTTATCTGCCATTAATTCCATCTAAAACTTCAACTTAAATTTTTTATAACCTCTTATGTCCCAACTTTTTCAGTATTTCCTCTAATTCTTCAACACCCATACATGACCATAACATAATTTGCTCACCAAATTCATTATAACCTTATCTTCAATTACTTTTCCCTTTGTTCATCTACTCATATTTGGGATATACTTACATTAAAACAGTTATTTGTTTGTCATTGTTTTTAATAGAAATTCAAATTTAACTGATCATCCTGTATTTTATCTGGCATTTCTAATAACAAATCTCACCTCATGACATTTTCTAACTTATTTACTGACAGTATCTACTTAGCACTGTTCACCAATAGGCCTCCTTGTGTACTTTATTTATTTGCTAATAATCTGTCTTATTCCACCAGAAGGTAAGCTCTGTGAAGGTAAATTATTTGCATCTGGTTTTCCCACTGCTGTATTTCAGTGCTTATAATGACGCCAACACATCTTGGTATTTTATAAATATTTGCTGAATGAATAAACAAGTATTTAATTAATTAATTGATTGTCTAATTAATCTTGGAGAAAAGATTTTCTTGAAAGATAAAATGGAGGAAGAAAGGAGACAGGAAAAGGTAAAACAGAAGCTGTTGTATAAATCACAATGCTTTTTTTTTCATCATCTTCCACTTTCCTGATTACATTTCAGAAAATATGATTTAGAAGTAGACAGTGATATATTTTGTGGTTTTGTAAGCACTTAGTTTTAAGCTGAACGTCCTTCTAGAAACGGCCACCTAATGAAATGCACCATTTGCTAGACGTTCAGTTTATTTTTGTTCTCTAAGATAGTTTTTTCTGACTGTTTCTATGAAATATATATATATATATATATATATACACACACATATATATCAGAAATATATATATATATATATATATATATCAGAACTTGACTCCTTCATCTTCTGATTCAGACTGAAGGGTAGGTGGAAAGACAGCTCTCTGTACAAAGGAAAGGGTGATGTTTTAATTTTCTTTCTCTTGTTCCTGTGATAGTCAACTCTGTAAATCCACTATGTAATGAGACTTGTGAGCTTCAGTTACCTTTAAGGATTCCACAAAGAGTATATTATATTACAGTTTCTCTCTCTAGTTTCTAATTGTTGGTATTGATATTACCAGGCAGCATAAAGATATCAATCATCAGAAAGCTTATTGACTGTTCAAAATAGTTCTATCAATATCTAATTTGCTGTCTGATCTAATACACAGTCAACCAGTACAATGCCAAGGTACTGGCTCTGTCTTTCAGGATATCTCATCTTCCCTTTATAGACAATGAAAAAAGCCTTAATTTTATCTTAGGATCCTACACACAGGAAGATTCTGCTTACATGTTAGAAGACAAAAAAAGTTAAAGAAAAATACCAACTTTTCTGTTTTTGTTTCTCTGTAATATATAGAGTTTAAAACCATGTACTTGTCACTAGTTTCACATTAAAAAAGAACCACAAATTCTTAAAACTCTATAAAACTGTTAACATTAAATTCATGAATAGCAAACCCCTGCTCATCACTAATAATGGAATTTTACCCATTTGTCACTATGTGCCTAATTCAATTTGATATGGCTCCTCAAAGAAACAATTGGTCAAAGGTCAAAAGTAGCTTATACACTTTCTATGATTCATATCTGATTCCAAGTCTTTTTCTTCTTGAATGAAAAGAAGGAAACTTGCTCATATTATATTAGAAAACCTCCATTTTGGTGAAAAGTCTTCATCATACATAAATGGGTCATAGTACCTAAAGGACAACTCTGTTATTCATTAACTCCAATTCACCAAATGCTTATTGATCGCTGATATATGTTTTAAGCCCTGTGCTAGACGCTGTGGACAGAACAACCAAACAACATAGGTCTGTCTTCATGAAGTTTATGGTCTAGTTGAAGAGAAGCACAGAAGTTTAAAACCTTATTGTTAATCTGAGCTTGTCACATCTCTTATTATTTGCTGTTGCTGTATATAATTTGGAATGTGTTTAGTAATTTAAGAAGCTCAGTTGTAAAGCATTTTAAACCTTTCAAAACAATTGGATATATGAATACAGTAGAAAAATGTATAAACATTGTTTCAGTTTCCCCAAACTACTAGTTCACTTTTCATTCTCTTCATCCCTCTCAAATGAAAGAGCAGACCATCAACACTTCAGATACACTATGAAATTTGAAGGTGAAGCTGTGACTTAACATCATTATGTAAAAATATCTTTAGTAGACTGAGAACTGAGCAAAACATTGAAAGGAGGAGAAATTGATAGTTAATGGACTTTTCTTTCCTCCTCTGTTAAAAAGAAACATTGCAATTGTTTAAAATGTTTCTCAGTTCCTAGTGTTTACTTCAGTGATAGCCAAAGCATTTGCTCTTCTGCTGACAACAATTCATATAAGAAAGCTTATCGGCAAGAATATATATAACATAAGCAGACATCCAGGATATCAGCATAGAAGATTACGGTACAAATATGACATTTAAATACTGACTCTTAAAATAGCATACTTTCTGCCAAAACTCAGAATATATAGATCTAAGGTCCCCAGGGTATGTTGGAGGGCATTTATGTTTAATAAAAGCCTGACCTTTCTAACGTAGAAAAATGAGAAGACCCGGTGGACTGTCAGTTCAGAGGGAAGATTCTTGGTTAAAAGGCTGAGCTTCAGAAGCTTCCAGATTTAGGTCTCCAACGCAAAGGCTTGGAACATGAATGTGGCTATGATGCTTTATCACTCAAAAATAAAAGGTCTTAGATTGGAGCTATATGAAGTTGATACTTCTGCCTAACAAAGTACTCCAAATTCAGTGGCTTAAAACAATAATCATGTATTTTTTTTCTTACATGTTTAAAGGTCAGCTGGGGCTGGCTTTTCTAGGTTGAGCTTAACTCAGACTGTTTGCCTCTTATCCTTGTGATGTTTGTTCTCTCTGGGGACCAGCAGGCTACCTGGGGCACAATTTTCTCACAGTGATGTCAGAGTACAAGGGAAACATCCATGTATGAGGGGATCTTCTTACTGCTTCATCTGAATAAGCAGACCCTCATTTCTGTAACATCTTTTTGACTAAAGCAAGTCATATGGTAACTCCAAAGTCAAAGGTTAATCAAATACATTCTGCTTCTTTAAGGGAAGGAGATGCATTAAATAGAATGAGGAATAAAAAAGTGCCAATTAGCACTATCTTTCTAGGAGCCGATATAAATCCATGTGTTCTATCTCCTCTGCAGAGGCCTTTAAACTGCTATAAACTGGCTTCTGATTTCTAGCCAAACCATACAGAGCTGGTATTAGTTTTCTATTGCTGCTATGAAAAATTATGACAAAGTTAGGAGCTTAAAACAACATAAGTTTATTATCTTGCAGTTCCACAGAATAAAAGTTCAACACAATCTCAATGAGCTAAAATCAAGGTGCAGTCACCTTCACCTTCTTCACCTTCAAAGTCAGCAAATGCAAGTTGATTCTTCTTCATGCTGCCATCCCTCTGATTCTTGTCAACTTCTTTCTTTACCTTTTAAGAATGCCTGTAATAACACTGACCTCCTACCTTGATAGTTCAAGATAATATTTCTATTTTAGGGTTGGTTGATGTGTGTCCTTGATTCCATCTGCAAATTTGACTTACCATTGGCATGTAAACTAACATATTCACAGGTCCTGAGAATTAGAATGTGAACTTTTTTTTTTAAAGGGACATTAATCTGTCTACTGTGAAAGAAAAAGATCATCACGACACTTGCTAAAGAACCATAAGAAATATATTACTTGAGGGGGTTATTATAATGGAATTTTATAGTAAGGGAGAGAGAGATAAGGCTCATCTCTGAATACAATAAGGAAAAGCAGGAACTTATAGCCAAGAAGCAGGGTGGGGAGCAGTGGATGGAAAATTACTAAGGAGAAGAATTAGGGGTTAAAGTGAGAGTGGGCCATGCAAGATGGACATAGATGCTAAAAGGTCAGGGTTTAGTTGAGAAGAGTATTCAGAGGAGACTGACTAGAGTTTGGTCAAATAGAGAATTTTTGTCACTATCATTATTACTAAAAACTTCTAAGCAACAAAAGTAAATGTGTTCTTGAAGGACGATGAGGTGTTTTCTATACCTCCCTTGTGTCCTAAAATATTTTTGTAAAATAACATTGATTATTATTCTGATTATACAATTAAGTTGAGAAATAAAGAAAACTGGAGTCAAACATAATTTTACCAATTAATAATTTTGATAATATACTTTATCCACAAAATATATCAAAGTATATCTTTATATCCACGTTTTTATTTAAATATCATTCTCACTAGTGTATAATCAGTTAATCAACTTTCAGATGGACTGACAGAATTGTTCCTGGTGTTATTAGGAGATGGATTAGAAAACAAGCAAACACAAGGACAAACTGAAATATTGTGTGTGGGAGTAGGGGTGGATGTCTTCAAAAACATAATCATCTGGAGAAAGCAGAAGTTTTTACCTATTACAACATATTCTCAACTTTAATCTCTTGCCTTTGTTTACCCCTGCCTACCTCCAACTGTGTTGGAGCAAAAACAAATTTTTAAGTGAATATAGATGTTTGTAATGTGGTGTGGGGAGAGTTCTGTTGGACCCGCCATAACAGCATAATCTAATAAGAACTTTACTATTTAGTCATATTTTACAGGCCAATAGTTTTCAAAGAATTTACAAAAGGTACTTTACCTTTTTTCTTATTTTTCTAATTTAGCAATCTCTAAATTTGGTTTATACTTCCTCAAAGGATTATAAATCAAATACAGAAATATGTCAGTGTTGTTGTCAGTTATACCAATTGTATCATTAATGTGGTGTGGAAGAAACAAAGTATATTTTCTATCAACTAGTTATTATCTCTAGAAGCTTTAGCCTATAATTCAAGGTAACAGAACACAAATGAAAATATTTTATTCAGTTTTTTGGCTAGGTGGCTAAATATGATCACCAAAATGTGGCATAAATCATAGCCCAGATATTGGAAAGCATAAAATTAGAAGCTAGAATACAGTAATCATATACTAGCAAACCTCACTTTTATTTTTTTATATGTATTTTTTCAACTTGAGATAATTTTTTATAAAGAGCCTTTCTTTAAAAAAAAAAACAAATGTATCAATTTAAGTGAGATAATAAAGAGATGAACAATGTACTCTAAAAGAAGAGGCAAAAGTAGTTAATTGTCCCTGAGGTGGCCTGATCAAATGGTTTTATAAAACTGTTACTGTCAGACTGTGAGGATCCACCATGATGCTACCTGCTGTGCAAGGAGGAGAAAAGTCCATTCCTCTGATCCAGAAGTCATGTGTCTCTGCCAACATCTATGAAATTAGGATGGACTAATTTATAAGCTGACAAGTAAAACAAAAATCTCAAACCCTTCACAATTCTTGACAAATTATTGCACATTAAAGGAAGATGACCTTTGCTTAAAGCTATCCATGTCTTGATAATGTTCCTTGTTTAAGAAAATTTGTTGCTGCTTGCTGAATGCATAAACCCTACAATCTCAGTGTTCTATATTAAATAAATTTATTTCTTGCATATTGAATTTCAAAATGAATATTCTAATTTATGAGAAACTAAAGAATCATTCTATGATCCGAGCTAATTTCATCTAATGTCCCCAGCATGTTCCAAGGCTTATAGTCCTCAGAATTCCATTGATGAAACCTGCAAATCACCTCATAAAATCAATTTTACATACTTCAAAGACATTCTTTACAAAAGGTACTTTCCTGGAGAAATTAAAGTCTTTAAAGAAGATTGTGTATGTGTGTGTGAAACATATTTTAAAATAAATACAATAGGTTTCTGGAGTTGAATAGTAGTTCCTTTGAATGTGAGATTGAGACATAATGGAACTCATAATTTTTTTATAGTCACACTTGAGAGACTTCCAAATTAGAGACACATCAAAGGTACAAATTGGAGCTGCACCTCAGATTTAATAACCAACTCAATACTGAATTAGTGTATGTATTCATCATGACTTCCTAATTATTGGATTCCTAGTATTAGGTACATACATTCTTCAGACATGAGTCTTTGTGGTTCTTAATATTTAACAAGATTCAGGAAATATTCTGGTACCAATGATAAAGGAGAAGTGCAATTTTACAGTAAAGTGTGCATGCTGAGACTGAAAAAAACTGACTTATATGCCATTAAATATTCAATGTAAATTTTCAAATTGGAAAGTAATTTTTATCCAGGCTATTGTTTAGAGTCTCTTTTGGATGGAGAAAAGAGATCACTCTCAGATCTATTCATATTCGTTAATAGCTTCTGCCTAGACCAAATAATGGACCCCAGATGTCAAATGAATCTTGCTGAAGCTGTGGGGCATAAATCAAGCAGGGTTTAGAACTACTGTAGCAAATGTGACTAAGAGAAGTTGGAGTAATTCCAAGAGGGTACCATGACAAGCAATAAAGATACATGAAATCATCGTTATAACATACCACTTTAAAGGTCCAGAAATAGTGGTTTTAGCAGAGAACAAGGGCCAAAACCTTGGAGTGTCTAGCACTAGAGTGATTCATGAATATCAAGTTATGAAGAACATTAGATCTTCACATTCCAGATAAATGGACAAGACATCCCTGAGGACTATAATTGTTACACACTTTGCATTGTAGAGAAGAAAGAAACTACTATGAGTTTTTAGGACTAGTTATTAGTTATTCTAAGCAACTCTTTGGGGATATAGAACACCATACAAAGATTTTTAATTTCTGTAGCAAGTTCATACATTACTAATTCATTGTCACAGGGAAGTTCACAATGAATAATCTATTCAAAATAGCAGAGAGAAAACAAAAATTAACCATAAATTACAGTAATTATACTGGTGGTAGATTTCATAAAAGCAAAATTAAAAATCAGGATTATATGAAATTTCTTTAAAATTACTAGAAAGTCTTTGCTAACTTCAAACTTTATACCTAATGAAACTAGCTTTGAGAAATGAGAGTGAAATAAAGATGACTTAAGACAAAAAAAAAACTGACAATTTACCATAAGTAGACAGACATTCACTGAAGGAAATCCCAAAAGATATGTTAGAAAAATAGAAAGTAATCCTAAGAGAAAGAGTGGTAAAGATCACAATAAATCTAAAAAAAAAGTCTGAAAATGATAATGATGATGATAATAAAAATAATAATAATATTTAATTTGTGAGGTTAAAAAACAAAATCAAAATGCTAAAATATGCCAGTGAAATGTTTAGTATTGACATAATTATAGGAATTTAAGTACTTTTAAGTTTACAATGATACTAAGATATCATTCAACTTTAGACAGTTTTATAATAGGCATGCATATAAAATGTCTATGACAATCATTAAAAAATAAAAAATAAAAAGGTTCGGTAGTTTCCAAAACAATAGGAGGAAAACCAACCAAATCAAAATAATTAAAGAAGGCAGAAAAATAGGGGGAAAAATTAGACAAAAAGCATAAAATAAAAATAAAAAGAGCGTACAGTCATGCCACCCTGAACCAGCCCAATCTCATCTGATCTCGGAAGCTAAGCAGAGTCCGGCCTGGTTAGTACTTGGATGGGAGACCACCTAGGAAGACCAGGTGCTGTAGGCATAAATCATATAAAAAATAAAAGATTGTAAACTGACAAGGTCCTTGAAATCTGTGAGATTAACCAAGGGTTGCCTCGCCTAAAATATACATATACGAGATACAAGATATGTGAGTTTTATCAATTATCAGATGAACTCTTTAGTTAGCAAAATTTCAGGTTTATGTATCAAACTGTGTGCTATTAACAGAAACACACTTAACATAATACTAAAAATTGAGAAAAAATAATGAAAAAAGAAAACAACAGTCACTATATTAATCAAAAAAATTATTACTATATTAAAAGCAGACAAAAAAATTCAAAGGAAAGAAAACACTTCTAGTGTTTTTTAAAAATTGTTGTATAATGAAAAACCATCTAATTCACCAAGACAATTTTTTTAGTTGCCAACAATTATTTCTGGAGCCAGGTACAGTTCTAGATATTGAACATATAATAGTGAAAAACCAGATACAAAAACCTGCCCTCATGGATAACTTTCTAGTAGAGAACTTATATCTTATCAGGGGAAATAATGTCAATTTGAAACATGTATGCAATTAATAAATAGCTTGAAAAATATTAACAGAATCAAAGGAGAAATGGATATATTTGATCAAGATAGGAGAGGTTAATACACTTCTTTCTGTAATTGATATAACCAAATAAATCCAAACAACTAAGGTATAAGGATATAGAATATTTGAGCAATATAGAACATTAACCCAGCAATATATCTCAACTCATATAAAACATTGATGTTAAATGACCATGCAATTAGTCACAAAGCAAGTGTCAACATATTTTAAAAAACTGGCTTTTTACAGACCACATATCTGAGTAAATGTAATAAAAAGAGGCATTAATAATAATTAAGAAAACAAACAGTATAAAATTCTATAAACCCAATGGCTTATGTGTTAATATAGTTAACATAACAAAAATTAGAAAACATTTGAAACAGAATGATAATAATTATTACATACCAAAATATGACATGCAACTGAGAAATTTTTATGGGACATAATTGCTTATATTAGAAAAGAAGGCTAAAATTAAAATAACAATCATCCCATTTAAAATATATTTAAAAAAGCCAAAGTGAACATAAAAACTATTAAAATTATGTATAATTTTCAAAACAATAGCAAGAGAAAACATAGATTATAGATATTTTTTAAAAAAGAAATAAAATAAAATGAGAAAATATACAATTGAAATATAAAATGTGAATACAAATATTATGAATAATTTTATGACAATGCAGTTTAAATTTAATGAAGTGGAAAATTTATAGAAACATAAAAAGTTATAAAACTGATTCAAAAAAACCTGTACCAACAAATGATAATCCACTTATTAAATTAGTTTAAAATTGAAGGCTCTGTTCTTCATTGACCACTGTCTTTTCACTGTAACCTCAAATGGTGAAAAAGGTGATAGATCTTTCTGGGGTCCCTTTTATAAGAGCATTAATTCTGTTCATGATCTAATCACCTCCGAAAGGCCCTATATCCAAATACTATCACACTGAAGATTGGATTTCACCATATGAGTTTTGGGGACACAAATATTCAGTTTATTGCAATAACCAAGTAAAAACTATAAAAGTAAATGTGTAGGTTAATTTTGGCTGTGAATGTAGATGCTAAAATGTTACATAAAATATTAACAAATATCAACAATTTAACTTAAGTGAAAATGACTTTGGGATATTTAATTGTTATAAATAGACATGTAAAAAGCTGCTGGTAATTATAAATATATATCCTTTCAGTAATTGTTTAGAATGAAACCGTAGAGCTTATAATGTATCTTGATAGATTATTTAAAAGCAAATTGAGTTTCTCACGTTTTTGTTCATGCTATTAACTGCTAATGTAAGACTTTAGAATGATCAGAGTTGCCTAAACAATCATTTTTACTCATTTGTTGCAAAATTATCTAGATATTTACAAGAAATATAAAGTAACTTGTCGAAGGCATCATAGCATATCTGTGTTGGTGTACATAGTACATATCACTTAAAATGAACAAATATTGAAGCCTATTTTTCTCTCCCAAATATTGTATGTTCATGACAGTCTTATTATGATTTATTTCATTGGAAAGTTAGTGAAAATTTATTGTTAGAAAGCAAACTTTTCTTGTGCATTTTCATTTAAAGCTCAATTTACTCTATTTAGTTGTGGTGTGTGTGTATGTATAATATTTACTGTATTCTATTTAATAGGAATGTTGAAGTATAAAATGAAAATAGACAATTTAGGCAGATGCATACACTAAGAAAAGGACAAAATGAACTGCTACATTAAAATGTGGCTTACATAAAGTGCTTTGCTAGGGAGACAGTTTTAGATATTTTTAACATACTATTTATGCAGTGATCTAAAATATTCTTCTAATTTATACCTGAAAATTACATATTTAATGTTTATATGGCAAGCAAACAAACAAACAAATAACCTGATTTAAAAATGAATGTAAATAGATGTGAAAAGACATTTTTCCAAAGAAAAGGGAACTCTCACACACTGCTGATAGAAAAATAAATTTGTACAGCCATGGAATACAGTGTGAAGAAGTTTCTCCAAAAAAACTAAAAATAGAACTACTATATGATCCAACCATTTCACTCTAACTATATATCCAAAGGAAATGAAATCAGGATCTCGAAGAGCTATCTGCATGTTCATTTCAGCAACATTCATAATAGCCAAGATATGGAAACAACCTAAATGTCCTTCAACAGATGAACAGATCAAGAAAATGTGAGATACACACACATACTGAAATATTATTCCTACCTTTTGCAACAACATTCATGAACCTGGAGGACATTATGTTAAGTGAAATAAGCCAGACACAGAATGACAAATAAGGCATTATTTCACTTCTGTGTGGAATGTAAATAGTGAAACATATAAGCAGAGAGCAGAATGGTGGTTTTCAGAGTCTGGTAGAAAAGGAAAGGGGAAGAGATATTGGTCAAAGGTTCCAAAGTTTCAGTTATGCAAGATGAATAAGTTCTATATATCTAAGGTATAGGAATGTGACTTTAGTTCACAATACAAATTGTATTCTTGAAATTTGCCTAGAGGGCAGATCTTAAGTGTTCTCACTGCACAAAAAAAAAGAAAATGGTAACTATGATGAAAATGTTATAGGTATAAGCTGCTATATTGTTGAGAGTCATTCAACAATTAGTTAATTGTCATTATTTATAATTGATCAAAAAGCATACATATATTTAAGTACTTGATGTGTATTGCTTTTTTAATAATGAGTCACAATCCAGCTTCAAAGTAAAAGTGACTATCACACACACTCATACTTTTATACCAGCCCGATATTTACTTTTCTAAGATGTTATTTGATTAGAAAAAAATGCTTTATAAGTTGTTTCAGTATTGTTCGTTACAAGCTATTCATTGTATGCCTACCGTGAGTTAGTCATTTTTATGGCTCCTTCTTACACTCCAGTAAACATGACAGATTAGGCCCCTGCTGTCGACAGATTGTCTTACAGTGGGGAGAGATAGATCCTACTCTAACGAAACAATTAAAAAAAGGAATAAGTTTTTATTCAAATGCGAAGAAGTGAAATCAACAGAAAAATCTGGTCGAAATTGAGGAATCATAGATTAGAGGCTGAAGATGTCCTCCCAGATGATATTTTAACTTTAGATCCAAAGTTTAGGAAAAGTCATAGATTGAATTTCTGGGCAAAAAGATTTCCAGGGAGAGGAAACAGCTAGTACACAACCCCTGAGAATGACCAGACCTTGTCATTTCTGAGAAACCATAATAATGGCATGTGTCTAGAGTGAACGACGTGGCTACTAGCAAAGTGAAGACAGGACAATGATAGAGTTGATTCACTGCAAAAAATAGTGCTCAACTGTCACTGTGTGCATTAGGACAATGCCCTGAAGCAGAACATCATTTAGAAATTAAGCTAAGGCGAGGAACCGGAAAAACAGACAGAGATAAAATAGCTAAGGAGGCTGGAAAAAGAACAGGGGAGATAATCAATGAAGCCAGGAAAAAATATGTTGAAGAAAAAGGAGAGGGTGAGTAGCTGTGCCAAATGCTTTTGAGATGTGAGATAAGAACTGAGAAGTGGAATCAGTGAGTTTCTAAAGATGGGATCTGATCTGAAAAAGAGGAACACAAGAACAGAATGGTAAGTGGGGAGGTGTGGATGGAGAAATAGTGGAAGCATGGTGGAACTAACAAATCAGAACTCCCAATGAAATTTTTAAAGATTGATATAATGAATCCTGAGTCATAGCAACTACAGATAATTATTTTGAGAATGTTGACTCTATAAGAAAGGATGGGAGATAGAGGGAAAATGAGAGATTACTAAATTTTTATTGTCTGAGTTTAGTTTTAATTTTGATTTTTTTAAGAGAAAATCATATAGCATATTTGAACATACAAGCTCAGCTACTACTATGGCTGCCCTCTTCTGCATGAAGCCTTGATATAACATTTAACTGCCACTGTACAGTCAGACTAATCAATAATTTGCCCTCAGTTTCTAGATCCTATATTGAACTAGGGCAACAGATTGGGTTTTCCAAGCAACCACCAAAGAGATGGAATAATGTAACCTGAAAGAGTGTGTGTGCACGTTTGTGTGTGTTTGGGAGGGGGTGTGGATATAACTTCCTCTGGGTGAAAATTTAATGACTAGCAAATAGCAGCCCTGTGCTTTCTTCTTCCAAGAGACAGCAATGAAATGAATTCTGTGTACAGATGTCCAGTGAGGTGAGGCCAAGTAGATGAACCTGTCAAGTGATCAGCTTTGTTTTAGAGGTGATGGTGGAGTATTGGTAGCACATTAATGCATCACCTTTCTTGAATTCTCTTCCTTCTCTGATAGCTCCTTATGTCATATACTCTCAGCACCCTGACATTGCGCCTCCTAAAGATTAGTCCCAGTATTCACTTTAAGCTGTTTTCTTGGAAGTCAAGGCTTACAAATTTTATATAAAAAAAACAATATTTGACATTCATACTACTTATAGATTACATCAATGTTCTTTCTCTTTTACTGGTTATGGAAACTAAATCATTGTAGTTTTACAATTATGCTTTAATATTCAATAGAATTCCTGCATCTAAAATGTCAAAAAATTATTCCTATTTTCATTTGTATAGTCATATAAGTGATATTTATAATTATATTGTCAAGCAATGGGAAAAAAACTTATTATTTTGAATTATAATTAACAAAACATAATCATTGAAGAACTGAAAACAAATTTATTCAATATAAAAACTGTTTTTTATTAATAAAGAATTAAACATTTATATTTATTTAATGTTCTTGTCTGTAAAAATGTATATTCAGGGTATTTTTACTTCAATTAAATAAGCCATCTGCATTTCATTTTGCCATTGTGAAAATATTACATGCTTATTATTGAAAATTTAGAGAAGATCCATGGGCAGATATAAAAAAAATAAGTTCTTAAATGTTATTTTTCATTTGTTTGTATTTTATGTATTTACATAGCTGAGATAAGCTATATATGATATTTGAATGTTTTCCTTTAATATAGTATGAATGTTGATAAATATGGTCAAATTTCTTTCTAAAAATTTGTCCCAACTTATATCCCAAAATGAATATAAGAAAACATCTCTTTTACTACATTTTATTCAATATTTTGTGTAATTTTTTACAAACAGCTGCTCTCTTTTACAAACAATTTGCTAAATGTTCTAAATTTTTGTATTTCATTATTTTTAAACCAATTTTCTTTTTCATGTGTGTTATTGATATGTTTGTATAATTTTATGGTAAAAAATATTAAATATATATCTATAATACATTCTCTTAGTTATCAAAGTTTTTAAATTTATAATTTAACTTTTCTTAGTTTGCCGCAAAAAAATTTCTCAAAGGATCATGTAATCTAACATATCTGTATTTCTTTGTGTCTTCTACCACTAATTTCAAACTAAGAGTGATTTTCCCTCTGACAAAAAGGCATATTTTTTCTAAGTTTTTAGAGTTTTATCATTCATTAAGTACTTTAATCAAGCTGAAGCTTAATTTAATATTATTTATGTGATGTAGATTTATTTGTTTAAATAGTTAAACAATAATTCCAGTGATTTTTATTAAAAATTCATTGATCAATAAATTTCTTATTGTTTTAAAATTTACATAACTGTTTGTTTTAGGTTTTTATCTCATTTCTTATTATTTAGTCTTCTCAGTCTCAGGCCTGAATCTCATTACATTTTAATATCTAATGGAAATTATCATAAATTATAACTTCTATTTTTAATTTTTTCCAAATTTCTCTTAATTTTTTTATTTAATAAGAACTTAAAAACAGTTTTATTGAATTTAAAAGAAAATTCATTTTACTCTATAAGTACATTAAAATGTTTTTAGAATATTCTGTCTTTCTATCCAGGAGCCATTCTATATCCTCTTCATTATTTGAATATTCTTGTGTATATATCAGAAAAATTATAATGTTCTATCTGCCATATTTTTTACCTGTAAGTTACTCCACGTTCCACATATTTTGAATAGTTAGAACTTGAAATTCAAAAGCCCTTGAATAGTTAATATAACAGCTCCATGTTAAAGCTGATGTAGCCCAGGATGACAGCAGGAGTTTTCAAAATGAACAAAGACATAAATTCAAGCTCCTTCAAACACTAAAAAAAATTGGATATTTAATATTTTAGATCATAATAGCATTGCGTACATGACACAACTGTCTCCTCTTTAAAAAAAAAAAAAGAGAAAGAAAACATGATGGCTGCTTCTGAATGACAAAGTCTCAGTGTTTTCTTTGTTCTAATCAAAACGGTCTTCCTGAGGGAGTAAGCTATTTGGTGCAAGCACGATTTTATAAGTTATAAGTACAATATTTTTTCATAATTTAATCATTGTGAACTGATGATAGTTTCATTGTATCAGTTTTGACCATCGAGAAGGAATAAACAATACAATTCGTGTGAAGTAACTCCACTTTAGAATTTTATGCTCCCTCCTTTCATCATAGCTAAGTTAATCATGACTGAGTTTTAGAGGAGACAATGGAAAGTGATGTCCTCTTGATCCAGTCAGCATTTCTGAAAGTTTTAATCCCAATGGCTGAAGTGAAGATGATGAATCACATCATCATTTCTGACCAATCAAGCAGAGGAGAGGATCTGGACAGAAAGAAATGCTTTAGATATTTTTATTTACCTTTTTTTTTTTTCACATTACATTTATTTAAAAAAATGTCACAGGGCTTCTCTTGGGTTTGTTCCTCTAAGAACAACTTGGTTCCTAGTTCCTTTGTCAAATTTATCTTGAAGCTGCTACATTCAAGTCATCAAAAAACAAAAACCTTTTTAATAATGCTGAAAATTTCTAAAGTTTGAAAACAAGACAATGCTTTAGATGTGCTCCTTTCTTTTTCTATAAAAAAAGCCATTTTACTAAAAAAATATTAATTAGAAGTTCACCATTTTACAATGACCAACAACAGAGCTACTATAAGTGAATTGATGTCAGGCAAAAAAATTTTCTGTTCAGTGTGCTAGATGGGCTTATAAATATTATGTTCTCACTACTTTTATAATAAGAAAAGAAACCTTCATGATTAAAAAATTAAAAGTTTCTTTAGAAAAGTTTCTAAATCTTAAGTACTTGATATTATTACAAATGGTATTTAAGTAAAGGACTTCTTGTAAATATAAGTGAATTCCCACCACACAGATAATGGAGTTAGGAGGGAGATCTGCTTCCTGAAGGAAGTAATTAGTATTTATTTGGTGGCAAGCTGGGCCTGAACAATGAAGGTTGCTCTCCAAGCTCTTTAGCTATAGGCTAAAGATGTCCCAGCAACAGGTACTCACGAACAACACAACGACACATCATAAGACAGCCACAGAAACAGCCTGGCTTCAGAAAAGTCTTCCTGGCATGGAGTTTAGGTCCTCCTAGACAACATCTGTCATCAAGCAAAACTGAAAGCAGAGAGAATGGCATCAGTAAAACGAATGGGTGTCTCTGCCTGACTATATTTCTGAAAGGCAGCCTTTGTCCCTTCATTCCATGTCTATTGATTATCATGTCATAAGTAAGTAAATAAGGAAATAAATAAATAAACAATGTGTGTAAGTTGCTATGGTTTCTGCTATTGAAGAATCCACAATGAATCACAGGAGAAAGCCATGACGATTTTATCCATATAATTTTTTAATTAATTTTCCTACATTGAAGGTTTGAATATATCCTCTGTACCTTCCAACCCCAAACCCAAACTAAAAGTTTTTCCTCTGTCCCTCTTACCTACCAAAATACTCATTTACATAATAATTAGGACCCTCTACAATGTGTACAAATGATTCCTTTCCCAACTATTCTGGGCAAACATTGAAACTGGATGTCTTGCTATTTCCTACTTTTTTAAAAATAGTATTTTCTTCTAGTAGAATATCTTCCCCTGACTTAATTTTCCTCATTTTAATATCCTTCTCTCACTACTCCACCTAAAACATTTTATGAGCTTTTAATACTCTATAATAAAGTTAAATATATTCATTTTACTTCCACACCAAACTTCTCATTTTATTAAACCATAAGTTGCTAAGAAACAAGACATGAATCTCTATGTACCCTTCTAAAACCCCTGGCAAACTGCCTTGAACACAAAATGTATTTATAAATCTGGTCGCATGGTGGGGCATATGGAAACTTGATAATAAATATGACTTACAATAAGATTTTATATAATTTAGAATTTTGAGAAGGTAAAGAAGAGAAAAAATAGGAGGGAAAAAACCTTGGTATTTAAAAGATCTGGTTGATATAACTTAAAAGGTGAAAATGTAAAGCAAAGAAAGTGTTTATATATATGAACTAGCTATGTTCAAAGTTTCATAAAAGAAAGAATATTTAGAAATTAGTGAAAATATTAAAGAGAGTAGAGAATCTGTAACCTAAAATTTTATTACAGCGTAGGCTCTAATATTTAAATTATTATCCATGTAACTTAAACAAAGTACTTAATAAACTTGACTTGTTAGTGAAAATTTTTGTTTCAAAGAATAGATCAATTTACAAAGGACAGCATACTTCATTGTAAGCACCAGATAAAATTAACAAAGGTTTTCTCATGTTTTCCTCCTTCAGTAAAAGTAAAATAAAACATGAAGTCCTGTGCATCCTCCTTTCTAGTCTCATATTCTTTGCCCTTCTTCCCCAGAAGCAGGCAGTGACAATAATAAGGATGTTTATACTTCCTATAAATAATTTTATAATTCATTGACTATATGTATCTATAAATAATATATAAAATTATGTGTTGATTTTTGAGTTTTTTCCCCCGGACTGTTCTTCAATTTTTTCTCATTTAATATTTTACAATGGGTCTGCATTTAGAATATTTCATTCATTTATATGGGCACACAATATTCTATTCATTATGTGAATGTACCACAAGTCATTAATCCAATCTATCATTTACATCTAAGCTTCCTAAATTTTTTCTATTCTTGTTTTCTGGCATACATGTTTATGAGCTTCTCTAGAATAATGTATCTGTAACTAAAATATCTGGTCAAAAGACAAGAATAGGGAATGTACATTTTCAGCTTCATCAAATATTACCAAATTGCCCTTCAAATGGTTATTTTAATTAATATTCCTGCCAACAGGGTAAGGTAGCTTCCATTACACAACTTCATCAAATTTAGAAATCTCACATGTTTTTTAAAAATATGTTGATAGCCACATGTTTCTTAATGGACAATCACTTGGCAGTTTGGGTTGGACAATTCTTTGTTACATGGATCTGTCCTGTGTATTGCAGGACTGGCCCTGGCCCATTGGCACTAAATGCCAATAGCACATTAAAATAAACAATGACAAAAACTCCACAATTTCCAAATTTTTTATACTACCCTTATTGAAGACTAAATATGGGTTAAATATTTCTTACTATTTTAATATGTATCATCTTAGATTTGTGAATTGAATAATTACCTCATTGTTTTCCTGATTTCTTCTTTTCTTGTTTATTAGTGAATCATCTAAAGCCATAAGCCTTCCTCTGAGTAACAATTCACTTGCATACTATGTATATTTATTTTAAAAATAAGTTACAATTTTATTTTATAAAATTATCTTAAATATCCTTTAAGTTACTCTGTAACTCACAAGGTTTTTTTTTTTAGTGTTTTTTTCCCAACAATATGTGGCACTATCCTTAACTGCCTTATGCTCAGAGAACTTTTATTATGTAACAGCTTTGTATATATTTGTGATTCATGGTGGTGGTGGCAGTGGCTAGTACACCTGTATTCAGTCAATATTTTATTTGTAATTTAATGTGAATCAAAAAATAGAAAATATACATTATTTTAAAAATAAATATTTATTATGATTACTAATTTTTCAATGCTTCTTTTCAACTCTCAGTTCCTACTTTATATATGCCTAAGTTTTAATGTTAGTACATGGAGTTTATCTTTGCTAAATCTCACTGGATTTTTTTAAATTATAATTTTGTAGTGATTTTTATCTCTATTAATGTTTCTGTATTAAATTGAATTCATTTTAATAATAGTGTTTCTAAATCAGCTCTCTTTGGTTATATATAGTCTTGGTATATTTTTTTCCATGTTTTGTTTTCAAACTACCTTATGTTTCTTGAAACGTGTCTTTAAATAGCATATAATTTGATTTGTTTGGTCATTACTTTTATTTTATCTAATATGATAATTTGTCTTTTAAATAGATAAATTTGTTTTATTTGTATTTATTGTGGTTATTGATGTATTTGTCTTTATTTCTCTCTTTTATTTTACTTATTTTTCTTCATTTTGGATACTACTAGATCAGTTTCATAAATATTCCTATTGTTTAGACCTTTAGTTATTTGGAATTTAAACATTTGATTTTTCTGCTTGTGTTGGTAATTCTTACACAGTTTAACCTTTATAACTTCTTAATATGCAAGTCTGACATTGTAAAAAGTTACTCACTTACCTATTTTCTAATTGTCAAAATTCTTAGAATATTGTAATTCTGCTTCTTGACCTCTCATCTTCAATGTTATTGGCCAATATTTTAAGTACACTATATTTTGTTTCCAGAAAATAATATTACATTTAGTACTTATTTAGACTTTCCAGCATGGTTAATTTTTCCTTTCTTTCCTTGCAATTTCAATTTCCTTGTTGCTGAAGGAAATGCTTTAGCATATCTTTTACTAAGGATCTATGATTAGTAAACTTTCTTTTTCTATGAATGTTTCATAACAATATTTTAGCTAATAATAAAACTTTATATAGTCATTACTTAAAACTATGATTTTCAATACTTAAAAATTTGATTCTATTGTATTTACTCTCTAGTTTACCTGATTTTATAACTACTGTTCATGCAACTTTTTATTGCTTTGTTGGTAATCTTTTATGCCCAGTTGGATTTCAGATTTATTTATTTTTTTTACTTTGAAGCTTTATAGTTATCATTTTACATTAACTTTTCAAATGCATCTCTCTTTACTTATCTTGCTTGAGATTTGGCATCCTCTGTCAACACGAGTACTTAACCATAACTTTAATTCTAGGTAGTTCTTTTCAAAGAGTGCCATGTTCCTCACTCTATGAATTCTAAGGGAAATTATTCAGGATCTCTTTTTTTATCTCTTTATCTCCCTATTACTCATCTTGAATAATTTCTTCACGTGTATCTATATCAATAATTTACTCTTTAGGTATGTATTATCTACTCTGTAACCTTTCCACTTCATTTTCTTTAAAAATATATCTATTATTGTAATACAGTATCTCTTTAAAAAATTTTTCTCCATCTTACTTTATAACATTGAGTGTTTTCAACAGACTTGTCAAAAGTGTACTTCAGAATTTCAGTTTTAGTATAAAAGCTTTCCAGTTAGTTGGAAGAACTGACACTTGCTTTTTCTGACTACTGCTATTATGTGGGCATTAATATTTCTGTGACATGTTCTTCATTGGTAATTGTTTAAAAAACATATCATTTATGACCTGGATAGTAGAACTGTTATAAGATTGTGCCATATATTCCTATTAAATATACATAAGCTTGTTATCTATCTATCTATCTATCATCTATCATTTTTACCATTTTATCTTCTCTGTGTTTTATTTAAAATTTAGAAAACTCCGAATACCTAAAGTAGAATTCTGTAAGTCTGGGGCAAGTTTTCATGTTATTTTCTTAGGTTGAGGTCTCTGGGACCATTTAAATAGGGCATATTTTGACCCAACATAAATGCATGGCATAAACTTGCAGTTCTGTTTTCTTAAAATTAGACTATCCACTCTTGGCTCTTAGAATACCTCAAGCTTTCTTATAGTGTCTTAGGAAATATGAAAGTTTCCCTAGTTCTATTTAATTGTTATACCTCATGGGTATAAAGGGATGAAAATTAGTTTTTTCTTTCTTTAACAAGCTGAAAAACTCCAATGACCAGCTCTTAATGTCTATATTATATATATATTTTTTTCCTTTGGACATTTCAGCTTCAAATCCTATTTATTTATTTTTTTTATTTACATAATTTTGAGGTTTCTATGTCTTGGATTGAGCTCAACTAGATAAAAAAAAATGTTTGCTTTGTAGTTAAAGTACCCAACATTTCATTGTGCTGAAATAGAAAGTGGTTATTTCACATTTCTACAGCTCTCCCATGTTGGCTGAGTTCAACCTCATTATAATCACTCATCAGAGTTTGGATGAAACTTCCACTTAACATATTATTTGGATGTCTAAGCTGATGGTCACACACACACACACACACACACACACACACACACAACACAAGCATGCACACCAAGAAGGTATGAGAAAGGATTATTTCTTATAAAATGAAAGTTTTGAAGGGAGACCAAGGCAACCTCCCAAGCAGGTTCAAAAACAGCTTATGAGAGCAGGGGAAGGAGGCAAGCATGAGATTTATGCTAGTTAAGAGTTGGGGTTAGGGACCGGGTCTCCTGAGTAAAAAAGAATTGCATGATTTGAACTACTCACTAGCACCACAGGAGGATACATCTGGGATTTTTATTAGCTTTCCCAGGTGTGGGGTAGAATGGGAAGAGAAAATGGTGGAGCTTAAAAGCTAAAAGCTGTCAGTTGTCGAAACTGGAGTGAAACTATTACAAATATTTACCTACATTGGCTTTTTTATGTATTCATATTGTAAATTAAAGAGCATTTTTAATCTCCCAAGGACACCAAGGCAAAATTAAGTTTTGTAATGTAAGATTCACGATTAAGAATAGTTATGAACTCTAGCTGTTAAAATTTCTATTAAAAAATATCTGTGACCTTTCTGAAGTTACTTCTGCATCTTCTTTGTAGCTCAGCTTATGCAGCAATAACTAGAAATGTTGAGAAAGTATCTCCTAATATTCTCCAGTTCTATGGTTATCTAATTTAGTAAATACATAACGGAGGCATATATAATGCATTTGTAAACATTAAATATCTCATTTTCTATCACCATCTTATAAAGGACAAAATTATTATCAGTAATAGCCATGCAATAATCAATAATAATCATTATTTTCTTTATTTAATTGTCAGCTTAAAAATATTCAGGTTTAACAATATGTTTTATGTATAAACTAAAATTTAATTTGCCTAACAAAAATATTACACCTCACAGTTTACACTTTTAAATTTTAAATGCAAATTTAAAATTTCAAGTGGTTACATTAAGCAATAGCATAGAAGTAACTCAAATTCATTTTTTTAGTCTTTATAATCACTGTGCTATCATTGCTTATTTTGAATATATTCTTTAAACTCAGGAATATATAATACCTAATACCACAAATGTGTATTCAGTCTGTACCTGAAGTGATTTTAAAATTTTCCAAATTATTAAAAATTTACTCTTAAATTGAGCATTTGTGCCTGAGTCTTATGTCTCATGACAAACTTTACAATGAAAAATATATATATATATAATAAATATATATATATATATATTTTTTTAATTAACTTCTATTTTGAATACTATGTGTATTAGAAGATCAGAACTAAACACTGTGCTAGGATGGCTCATTTTAAGTATATAATTTAAGAGCAATAGAGGGATTGGGGAGAGATAATCAATAGTAATTATTTAATTGTGTAGAACTGAGAAATACAAAAGATTTTAGAAAGTAGAAGAATGTATTTTGTCACTGAAATTATTTAAAAAAACATTGGCACATTATGTAAGTGAAATGCAGACCAATTTAATGAGTTTTAGAACTTCATTTTAATTCCCTACTAATAATGCATCATTTTACTCTGTACACTAGAGATGGACACTCCACCATTTCTATTCTTAATTTGGTCTCATTTGACTGTAAAAATTACTTTGCCTTCTGATACTTTGAAGATCTTTATTATGTAATAAATATAATATCTCTCTTCCAATATAATCATGAAGAAAGAGTTTAGCTAACATATACTATCCATGTATACTAACATAACATTCTCTAAATAACAATTCAAGTTGTTATGTATATGTAAGAAAAAAAGATGAAAATTAAAATTAAAAGACACATTTTCTACTACAAATTATAGAGTAAATAGTAAATAAGTTATTTTTTAAAAACTCAAATTATCTAAAACATTTTGTGGTTCATTTTTTTCAGTGTATATTACATAGATGTGTTTTTATTTTAACAAACCACTTTTGACAAAACATCTTTACAATTAATTTAGGTGAATGTATTTAACATCACTGTAGAAATATAGAAAAATCTATACCTTGTTACCAGAAGTCATGTGTGGTTGACCAAGTCTGACCAAATAAATAATGAAATTATCTCTGTATACATTGTTAAAAGGGAGTCTGAATTTTTGAACCACATCATAGACTGGCAAAGACTGAGCATAAAACCTCAGATTTAAAGTTGGAGTAAATTAAAGGAAGGAATAAAAGCTACATGTTACCTTAAAAATATTAATATCTCCTAAGTTGGAATTCACATCTATAATTGCTTACTTCTGATGTTTATAATCATTTTATTTTTAGCTAATAATCACCTTGGATTTATAAATATGCATTTTTTAAATAAACATATAATTATATTTTCTGTTGATTATTGGCACATTATCCCATATTTATTGATAATAATGATTCTAATTAAAATTTGCAGAACACTATGAAAAACTTTCAAGCAAAACAAATATTTTCAAATAAATAGATTTCCAGGTCTCCTAACAACTGAAGCTTTTCTTTAAATCTCAATTTCTGCATGTAGAGAAAATTTGTATGTTTAATATGATTGCTTTCCAAAGATGTTATTCAAACTAAAAATATTTTAAAAGAATACATAATTGAAAAATTTACAATCTGTTTTACTAGCATTTTCTTTCATTTGAATTACTTTTATCAATAATTCTAGAAAACTATTTTCAACACTTAGGTAACACTTTGAAGTGTTTTTTTTTATATATATTTTCCAAATATTTACTTGTATTTAGAGTCTGATCAAAGTAGATTTTCTCTCCAAATTTATTTATTTTTTATTAATTAAAGCCTATAAAATGCATGCAAGACATACTTTATAAGCTCTATAATAAGAAAAGCTTAACTAGTAAAATTAATTCATAAAAAACAATTCCATTTTGTCCTTTTAAAGTTCATATATTCCTTACAAAATTAAAAGAGATTTATTTCAAGATGAAACTTCAAGTCTTCATTATATACATTAGCAAAATACGTGTCTTCCCATATTAAGAAAATTGCTATATCAAAATTAGCACTTACAAATTAAAAAGAGAATTATTTCTATTTTGAAACAATATATTTACTTACAAAACAAATTTCTTTCATTTCTGTATTTAATGAGTGATGTGTTGATCTATATAACGTATTATTAATTACTTAGAAATAATATAAACTTATAGTGATAGATGAAATGACTTTCGGAAATTGAGAAAATTTCTAATGACTGATTTGTTCTGCAAAGTTTAATTCATCTTTGATGAAGTAAATTTTATATAAACAGAATATAAAATGATTTATATCCTTTTCATAGGTGAAATAAAGTACGTTAACTATTTCAATGTAGTACTTATGAATTATTTTAATTTCAACCGTCAATTTATAAATTACCTAGTGTCTTAACTTAGGACTTAGGGGCAGTCGTTTTATTTGAAGTAAGGAAATAAGGAAAGAGCGAAGAGGAAGAAGGAAAGCCAATGAGAGGAGGCTTTGGCAAGTGTGCTGGAGTGAATACGGCCAGGATCACCGGTAAGCATGCAGAACACCCGTATGAACTGTTCATCTGAAGGACAGGAGGCTCTTTCCATTGGCTCCCTTTTTCCTTTGAGGATTTACATTAGAGAAGTAAATTCTTCCACATTTTAGACTGAGGTTGAGCCTAGCTAGATTCAGTGTATACAGCGCTGAAGAATACCCTGGGTGCAAAACAGAACAACCAGCAGTATAAACTTGAGATGGAAAACGGTCAGCACACAGTGAGTCTGAGCTCCTTCAAACTCAGGTCCACAGCAGTGATTAAAACCAGAGACAAGCCTACTTATTGTGATGCAAGGCTTCCGTGCATCTTACACTCGAATCAACTCCAAAATGGACTGGGAAAACATTTCCTCCTTCCTTTTTTACTTATAGTAAGCAACTTACTTGTGCAAACATTGTGTTAATATTTACATATTTCTTCTCTCAACTTTTTCTTTTGGGGCTCTATTTATGTTTTGTGGTTGCCAAGGTATATTTATATACTATTCTCCTAATGTAGAAAATATCCAATAAAATTATGAAGTTAATTAACTTTCCCAGGTGCCAGCAAATTTCTCAGCTGTATGGTTCACTGTTTATTGAACTTCCAAGGACATACATACATTTTTCTTATTATTCAAAAATGATAGTACTAATGGGATTGTTCTCTCAGTGACTGAAAAGATGGATGTGTGACTAATGGTCCTTTCCATCCTACATAAATGAATGCACTGTCCTTCAGCTATAACTTGCAGTGTCTGAGGCTATTTACAACTAAGTCTCTTATATTCACCATCTTCCCAACACCTTCGCTGAAATAGAAACACCCCATTTCCAGTTGCTTTGTATAGGGCTAAATTGATGAGCATTAAAAGGTAAAAAATTCTCTTCTAAAGAAAGTACTCTTTAGCTTCCACTTTAATGCCTAAAACATTCAACTCTATTCACAAAGCAAAGGATACAAAAAGTGGGTAGAGGTCACTTTTTTCATCAAATGCATCAAAAGATACCAATGTTTTAAAATTGCAAATGCTTTATATATTACTTATAGTACAATTTATTTTGGTATGTGCTGTTCCATTAGTCATTATGCCCTTAGATTTTGTTGTTGTTGTTGTTGTTGTTAAAAAAAAAAAAAGCTACTGGAATAGGATTATTTTGAAAACGATAACAGGTCACCTACCCCTAGAGTTAGCTCCCCTTAGCCTGAACCATCACCACAGGCATCAGTCTTCTCCTTTATATCTTATCATTTGCCAAATACTTTGGGGTTTTCTTTTATCATAGATGTCTGGTTTCCATCCTGTCTTTTTCCATCTTATTGCCCCTACCTACCCAGATTGTCTTTCTGCATTTAATCAGTATATCCCACATAGTAGGCATTGTACTAGATGTAATACACTCCTCATAATTGCAGCTACCCTTTAGTACCTCTTCTTGCCATATTTAAACTGTTCTAGCTTGAAATAACAGTAAACAATTCAAACTAGCTCCAAATTAATACAAAGATTACTTGCTAGAACAGTGTATTATCACAGAGTATTCAAGGGCAGTAAAAGCTACCACACTGTAAAAGGGACCAGGAACAGGAACCAGAAATTTATCATAAACTCGGGAAATTATTACTTTTGTTTCATGATTGGCTCTCTTCTCTGCTTCTCTTTCTATAACTACTGGATTCTTTGAACTTCTTTGTATACTACTTGTCTCTCTTTAAGGGTTCATGTTTAAACATAAATAACTAAATGTCTGCCACAGTAGATGATTAACACATAAATGTGAACTCCCTACACTCACACTTACTCACTGAGACTTAGCAGTTAGTTCTGTGTCTCAGTCATCTTGGTGATTTTTAAAAAGGCAATTAGCTGAGAATGTACATATTAGTGCTGCCTCTTTCTCCACACTCAGTTAATATGTGTGGATTGTAATAATATTATTCTGAATACAAAAACCTAGAAGTCATTTGTCTAACTCACAAAGTATTGACTTAATCAGGAACATCACATTAAATCAAAAGGAAAATAAAGGCAAAAATGTTCTTGAAAAAGACATGCCTCACAATGCCCTTTGAAATTATACTTTCTAAATGTTAGCTCACATACTATTTGGTTTGATAAGTGCTAATGAACAAGAGTTCAGCAAAGGAACTTACCTCAAGAAAACGGAGATCCTGCGACAGAATCTCATTGTCCTAAGAACAAAAAGCTTTTTAGAGAATTCTCTAGTATCTAGATATGGGGTATTTACACAAAATACTTTTTCCCATAGCATTTTAGGTGACTTTTCCTGCTAAAAGGAGAAAAGAGGAGTTTACCTGAGCTTACTTGGTATTAATAGGCATGGACCATATTAGGCACAAAGACAGGAAGGGTGGTACTCACTGTGTTTCACATCTAAGGTGGTCCTATGCAAATGATTTTACTCAAATAAAATTTTCTGAGAACTTTCAAAGCATTCTCCAACCCTGCCATAATGAGAATGCTTGAATCAGCTCACTTTTTTAGGAAGGTACATACCTGTGGTCTGTGATAGTACCTTAAGAATCCCAGTGGACAGAGTTAATATTGTTCTGGGAACAGGTGGAAATTGAGAATAAAATATGTCTATTATTTTAGCAAAAAGCTTCTGTCTTTGGATCACTGCAGGCAAAAGGACTGCAGAGCTTCAGCCACCTGGAAATTGGACCCAGTCAACCATGTTTTCCCACAGAGCATTCTTTTCAGATCTGACAGTAGGTAGGTGCTGCTCCTAGAATGAAGAGGTTTATGTATCTGTGCATGAATGGCTGTGTATTTTCAGCCTCTGATCTTAGATATTTCAAGGGAAGAACCTACTGTGTAAACTGCATTCATTGAAGTATCAGGAGAACCCCAGATATTTAGTTGAAAAGTCACACATTTAAGATAATCAGAAAACCCCATCCATACCCTGCACTAAATAGTGTGGCTTGAAAAAAACTGTTGTATTTTCCTACTTAAAATATCGGCTTTAATGAAAAGAACACAGTGGCTATAGTCATTTAAAAAAATAACTAAATTTATATTTCATTGCTCAGAACCTAAAGTCGCCAATTTACATAAAAGTTTCTAGCCATAAAAATAATTTGCTTAATTATGTTTAACACTAAACTATGGCATGTAAGAATGTGCTAAAATAATTTCGTAGAAAAGTTTTCAAAGTGGCATAGAATATTTGCATATTCCTTATTCCATCATGCAAACCCTTCATTAATTGCCTTCTCTAAAGAGCATTTCAGCATATTTTCTAAGCATAGTGATTTCTAATGTAAATAATATGGACAAACTTCACCAGTCCACTTGTGAAATGAGGTCACTTTTATCAATATCTTATATGTCAATGGTTAATTAACAAACAGAAGTTCTGTCTTTTCAAAGGGTGTTTTCCTATGACAGCAACAAAGCTCCCTAGCAAGTACTTCTCACAGAGTCTTTTTCACTACCTGTTGCTTCTCTCATGAGAACTCAGAGGTTCCTCTCAAGATCAAACTCAGAACTCACTATTTCCCCTGATTTGATTCATTCCTGCTCACCATAAAACCTCCTCTTTCTTGTTTCAACTGCCTCAAGACACTGCACTGAACTCTTATTGAAGGAGTCAGGTTCAACTTAAGTCCCTACTACCTACTGAAGCAGGAAATCCAACACCAATTCTCTTGTAGCTACTGGAATTTCTCCAAATCCTTCCTGGGCTAGGGAAAAAATGTTCCACAAAGTTGAGGAAGAGATATTTCCTCTATTTATGTTAATGCTTTGTCACAAATATTCCATTAAAAAAAAATCCAGGGTGGGCTGCAAGTGTTACAGTTTTTAATTGTTCAAGTTTTCTAAACTGATGAATGTACTTGCATTACCTCTATGTGCAAGCCTCACTGATTACAGGGCAAAAATGAATGCCTACCAATTGCACGTTGTATCTATAAAAACAGGGCCTTGGTATTCTATCCAGCAATTAGATCTCAGTCAGTTTCACCCCCATGACTCACAAGCTGCACATTGTTTCTGAAAAGAGAGGAGCCCAGTTGTATCCAGCAATCTTATCTCATGGAGTTCTTCAAACACCTTATCGTCGTATCATTAAAACTCATTGGGGAAAGTGATGAAGGTGAAGAGAGAGGAGAAATTTCTGGAGGCAAATAAATATCTAAAAAGAATGGGCACCACCCTAAAACATCCAGCAGTAAACATAAAATACTGACAAATATTTGGAAAAAGGAATGACAACAAACCCTCCAAGTAACAGATTCTGAGCAATAAGCTACAGATCCAGCAAAATGTCCTGTCATATATGTTTTAACATGTAAATTTTTTCTAAATGTCTGTTCCTAAAGTATTAGAATGAAAATTCTACAGATAGCATGCTATTTCTATAATAAAGGAGTTCTTACATTATAAAATCAAATTAATTGTATTTATGTAACCTGAGTAGGTCATTATGTATCTATCTGAAGAATGTATGGATTAAAATAGTTTATGTCTATTCTATAATTATATGAGCAAAACCTTTAATTTCTTCTAAATGCAACAGCAATTAAATGGGTTTTCTATTGTGCTCAGTCTCTTTGTTCTTAATACACTTAAAATGATTGTGTGCCCTTTTGTTGAATACAGAACTATTCATGATGTGATTTCTTCATTTATCCTTATGTTCTGCCAATTAAATGGTGGTGTATATCATGTGAGATTACTGAAGAGTCGAGAAAGAGAAATGTGATTATTTCCGAAGTTCCATGAGAGTAACATATGTCATTTATTTAGCTCAGTGATTCTCTAACCCGGATGATCAACAGGATTTCCTGTGGAGATTTATTTTTTTACTTCAGTCATCTGGGCTCCCTTGAGAGATTCTGATTTAGTGGACAAAATATTTTTTTAACCAAGTTAATTCTCATGTTCACGATCCCTTCTCTATCAGAGAGCAATCTGTGAAGCCCCACCCAGACTTGAGGATCTATTTCCCCAAATTGCTGTCAACACTGCCTCCTGAAGGAATTATCTAAACTGAAGAGGGCTGTTTTACCCAAGGTCATGGTGCATCTCAAGCACCAAGGCCCAGCTCCTCAACCCACCTGGGGGCAACTGTGAAGGGCCATCTTACCTTCAAACCTCCCCTTAGGAATGGCTGAGGCCTGAAGTGAATTTTTCTTGCAGTTGAAATCTCCTTGAGCCTGGCTACTTCCAGGCACTATCCTGAGGACACCCCTAATAAACCTGCACACTATTCTTTCTTTCTGAGTCAGTTGCCTGTTTCCACTCTCCTTCCCTCCCACCTACCCTGCCCCAAACTGTTGGGAGCCTCCCCAAACTATTTTAAATAAATTTTTCCTCAATTGGAATATAAACCCACCCCAAAAAGAAAATAATATTTTATCCCCATCTACTCTCTAACCCTCAAAGAAACCCAGCTGGTTTAGTTGCTTCCTTTTATCAATTATTTTCTCAATTTCCTACCTATCACTATGCATTCTTTCTTACAATGAAATATCCTTTTCTCTATTACTCTAATCCTAACCCCCATTCTGTCATTGCTACTCAAGATTATGCTCTTCCTTGCCACTTAATTTTCTTAGTACTTACCTATAAGTGTATATATAAATCTCTAGTATAATTAGGAGTTTTCCATATATTAGCTCTTAATCTACAGATAGATAATATGTTCCTGGAGAGATGAAACCAAGTATTCCATTTTGTTTCATGTTTGTTTTTATTTTGATTTGTTTTGACTAGTATGCCTGCTAAGTGAATGGAAGACATTAATGTCTAATGGTTAATATTCTAACGTAAGACCTTATTCTCTCTAGCCATTGATTTTATCAGAATTTCTGAAAGATCTAGTAATGTGCGCGCGCGCGCACGCACACACACGTACTGAAAAGTAACCCCTCTTCCAAGTCTAATGATCTATTAAAATGTTAAATTTTCATTATTTTTATAACAAATCTGATATTCTTTTTAGAACTTGTTCCTCTCACTTCTACATGTTTGAACCAAAAAAGTTAATGTTTAATGTTCTATTTTTTGTTTAGTAAATTTAGATTTTTGTAATGTTTTAAATGTGATTAGCAGTTCTTTTTTTTTTTTTTTTTTTTACTATTTAAGTTATAATTGCAGTTGTGTTTTTCCAGTAATGTGCATAGTTATTAAGTTGTATTGTCCCTTGTTTGGAAGAATTAAGGCATACATTTTTTTTTTTAAGGCTCTAGCATTAGACTAAGAGGATTTGAATCTGCTCGTCATTCATAAGCTTTGGTAATTTAGACAGTTATTAGATCTCTCTGTGTTTCCATTTCCATTACTGTAAAATAGGGATGAAAATAATGCTCGGCACTTAAGGCTGTTGAGAGAAATGAATACTTTGAATGCATGAACACACTGGTTTTGAAGTTTTTCCTTTACCATTTTTTTCTTAAGTATTTTTTTAATACTGCATTAATCCTATTATTTATTGTAATGTATTTAATTCATGAAGTGCAGTTACATACTTATTACCTAAAACACAACTGCCAAATAAAACAAACAAAAAAATGAATAGAAAGGTTCATGGAAGTAAACTACCTGGTAACTGGCACATGATCAGCTCATGGTAAAGTTTAACTTTCTTGCTGCATTTAAAACTATCTCCACTTAGCACCCTTTATTACTGTTATGCTGTTTCAGTGTATGATGTTGAAGAAACCCAATGGTGGTACATGTACTCTTAACTCTCAAAAGTGGAAAAGTAGCTTAATTCAGGAGAGGACTATATCAAATACAGCAGATGGTTGGATATCATAGCCAATTTCCTCTAATTCTTGCAGAAAAAATCATATACCTGATAGTTCAGTAGTAAAGTCAAGTGTATAAACTGGTGGTTTTAAACCCTAGTGGTTCATCAGAATAACTTTGAGAGATTTTTAAAACATACTTTTTCATTTTACTTTGAGATTCTAATTTAGTTTGCATAGCATAAATCTCAGGTATTTGTATTTTTAAATTTTTTATGGATAATTCGCAGAGTTAATAAACTATGAAAAAATTAGCAGGTTAAACATTATTGGCATTATTAAGCAGGTCATAGGGAAACAAGCTAAGTGATTTGGAATAGAATATTATCCTCTGAAAGTTAAACTATAAGTGGACATACACTATATTGAGGCCAAAAGGTGACTGTACTTCTAGAGAAGCACATATCTACTAGAAAAAGTGTTAATAATGGAAGAATAGAAAATGGAGAGTAATAGAAGAAATTCATAGTGTTCTTCTAACAATGATGCAATAGAGAAGCCAGAACCATCAATAGCTAGAAGTATATTGGTAAGAACATATCTTTGGAAAAATGAATTTATAAGCTATAATTTTTACCAAAAGCCTCACTTTAAAATTTAATCTTAATCTGATATTATTGAAAATTTCCATTCTGTACTCTACATTGATCTGATTCTATGATCACCCACTAATACACTGATATTTGACATGTTACAGGGAGAAAGTCTTCATGTTGAACTGATGTTAGTAGTTTTTCTGCTTAATAACATTCTTACTGTAAATAAAGACACAGACAGACATTCACAATGCACGTAGTGGATCTTTCATCAACTTAGTAAATCTAAGAATCCCAGAGTCTAATCAAATTTAGGAAACAGACAAGATGAGTTCTTAAGCCTGAAAAGCTGAAGACCAGAACTCAGATGGTGGTAAATCTCATAACACAGAATGAGCTTCTTTGTTTACCAAGAGACATTTCTCTGCCTTACAACCACAAGACTTTGTTGTGAGAGAGTCATCAGAATTGTCATGTAAATTCATGAAACAATAGAAAGGAAAGACTCACCTCCTGTCTAATCCTTTTGGACTGGAAGTTTTGTAAAATAATTGCATATTTATAGTTTTCCCTGTCTCTAAATTGGTCTAAAATATAGTTGAAAATGCATTTTTTTTAAACTTCAGTAATGTTGTGTTTGACAGTGATGTGAGCAAAATCACTGACTTTGTCGCCAGTGAGCAACTAAAGAAGCTAGTTTGATTGACCAGAAAAGTATCAGTATTGACTATATCCCATTATCTGAAAAGCAAATCTGTAAAGTGATATCAGTGGAAGAAGCAAAGGAGTGCTGAGTGAGAGGAAAATAAGAGGTCCAATAGCACCAGTTAGAATACGCGTAACCAAAGACACGAAAAGTGAGAAAAGAAGATTTAGCTACTTCTGAAATATTTAGAGATATTGTTCTTAAGCACATCACTTGTAACAAATGTTTTTATAGTAATATAAGTGTTAGGTTACCAGTCAGATATAAGCAACAGAGGAACAAAGGAATAGAGGCCCAGCTCTGTAACAATAGAAACTTCCCTTGAAGACTTTCCTGAAGGACCTCCTAGAGACACCTCCCTTTTAGGGTTATAAATTACCCCGAATCCTAGAGCACAAATGTCATAAAAGCTGTTGTCCTAAACCAGCTACAAACGTATGCGCAAAAAGTACTGCTCCCAACTTCAGCCTCATTATACCATCATTATAATCCCATGACTATGCCTGGAAGTTCATGAATCTATTTATAACAGACTGAATTCTGGGTAAGCATATCACACTAAGAAAAGTTATATAGCAGCTAGCTGTCAATCAAGGTGATCTCATTTGCCAATCATCTAAGAATGTCTTTGGAACTACCCATCACAGCCCAAATATAAGGTAGACTTTCCCACTTCTGGGTTCTTTTTGCCGGTCAGGACTCTCCTCCCTTTTTTCCCTTCCGGGCTCTCCTCCCTTTTCGGTGGCCTTTTTGCCCTTTTGTAGCCATTTTGGTCCCTTTGTGTTGGTTACAGCGCTGGGACCATATGCCTCCTTGGGGCATACTTTATCTTTCTTCATATGCCTCCTTGGCATTTTTTGTCTTCCTAAAATATACTTTTAATAAAACTATTAAATCTGAATTATGTGTGATTCTTCACTGCATCATTTGAGGAAGAACCGAGGAAACAGGTCTGTGCTACAGGTCTGTGCCATTCTATCCCTCAACATCCCTCCTACCTTTGGGGTGACACCCAACTCTGATCAGCCCCAACAGTGACAGAAGTTCAGAAAAAATTAAATAAAAAATTCACAATTTGAAATATAACTGAGTAAATAAAAAGAGACATCTGATCTGAGTTTCAAAAATAACCTCATGTAAACTAATAATATTGTTTCAAAAAAAAAGGACCTATTGAAAGACCAATAACAGCTAAACTGCAAAACCAACTATTAGGTTGTAAAGAAGATAAAGCTATTTTAATGCGTAATTCACTCACTCACCTCCATCATTTAACATCTACCCAAGAAAACGTGACAGGCAATTAAAAAAATTATGTTTTTTATTACCTTTTGTAAAGAATTTATTTTTTTCTATTGGCTCAAGTTAATAAATCTATAGAGAGTTTCTCCTACCTATGCTTTAGAATACATAAGGTAAGAGAAAAAACTTGATGCTTTGCTTGCTTTCACATATAAAGCAATCCAAGGAGATATAGATAAACATATAATTTTAAAGAAAATGAAAGACATATGGAAAATAAATATTATTTTGGTCTTTTTAGCTAGATTTTTGAGGGGTTATTATAATAAACGTTTTAGTAAAATTTCTTCCACATTTACACACAGTGTTAAACAAAGTTATATATGCATATATATCTTTTAATATAAAGAAATATGTGTATACACATATTTTTGTGCAATTTAATAGCTCTTTATATCCCACTGCACCCCTGTTTCTGTGTCTTCCTTCCCAGTAGTTTTAGTCAAAGAACATTGACCTATATTTGGCATTTTTTTAAGATTGTTAATATTTTTATTTTAAATTATACTTATGAGAATATAAATTATCTTGTGCTAATTGAGTTTATATATAACTTTCTGACAAATTTTCCTAAATAGCATCATTTTATAAATAGAAGAAATTATTGTTTCTAAATCCAAGATCAATAATACTATGAATATATAGAACACTAATGAAAATATAAAGAAGATCAAATGGGGGTTCTATGGTATTAATGTGTTATTGCAATTCAAATTTATAAATTTGTAAATACCAATGACTATGATTCTCTATTTGAACACTTTCACTCTGATATTAAAGATAATTACAAATGTCTACTTAAAGGCAACTGCTACAAGGAGAAAGCAATGCTACTTCCTAACCCAAGACTACTTATTATCTTCCTCAGAGTTGATTCTTTAGTAAGAGCATTTTTATAATTCAATTAAACATTAATTCTTAGAGTTACACTGTAGAGTTTTGCACCTACATTACGAAGTCACAATAGCTAAAAATGGAAGAAGGGAATGCTTTTTGTCAATAGGAGTAAAAAGTAGAGAAGGTCAATGAGATTGTGTCTTAATCTTCTAAATTCTTTTCTTGATAAGATATATAAATGGTAATAATCATCACCATAAAGCCTTTATTTTGTGGCAAATGTTAAGCACTGAACATTTAATTGGATTTAAAAGCATTGTCGAGTGTGTATAATGTACAAGCATTATGTTATGTGATATAAAGGATGGAAAGAATCTGACAAACACATCTCGGAACATAAAACAAATGTTTTACCAGTATAATGACAGGTAGTGAAATAATTGGAAGCTGTCCAAAAGTGCTTAGTGAAAACAAAGACTGTCTTGGGGCAAAGGCACAAAGAATGATCCATGATGATAATACCATAGAAGATCAGAAGAATGGATTCGACTACGGGAGTGGAGAAAGTGGTAATTTCAAAGCAGTAGTGTTAGTAAGAGGGTATGAAAGTAAGGGAGAATAAAAAAGGTGTGCATGGAAGGCAGAAAGCCATTATTATATTTCTACTATCTGCTTTCCAGGAGTCTTTGATTAGTCAATGAAATAAGTCACTATTTTTCTTATATCACTTTAAACCCAAAATAAGAAGAAATCAGATAGTAATATGAGAGCTAGTGTAATTAACTCCATTAGTGGCAGTATTTTCAAAAGCAAGATATGAAATCATGTCATTAAATATTTCTTGGAAGAGCAATTGTGAGGTTAAAAACCTGAACCAGAACTATTTTGTTGGAAATTGTAAGAGACTAACAAAAAGGAATTTCTGTCTATATCAAAAGAACTTAAAACCGATTATGCTAATGTAAAATCTACTAATATCTGTTCCGACTATTTTTGCTGGGTACTCAATAATTATATTTCATGTATTTTTTAATTACAATAATTTTTTTTGTTCCCCTGGAAAATATAGACAATGTTATGGTACATATTTTGCATCTTTTTTAACTTTTGAAAAGTACATTACAATCATTTTATTAATCATAGTGGAAAATAAATTATGTAAAGTACACTAGCATTATTTTCTCATTTAAAAATTAAAATTATTGTAGTAGATTGAATCAGAACTATTTATAGTATACTTTTAGGGCCTACTGTAGTAGGCTACGGACAAAACCAGTGAATTATAATTTTAGATTAGATCAAAAATTTTAAGAAGCAAACTGCTATAATAGATTGTGGTATAATATTATTAATAATAAAATAATAATTAATGTAAGAGAAATAGAAAGTGTTCAAACTGCAACACCTGCCATTCAGCATCAAGATGTGGCTCAAGTTTGGATGGCTTCTTTAGCTAACTATCTGCCCATTGGCTACCCTTGTCCCTTATATTCTCCAGTTACTCTGTTAGAATATTTCTATTTAAACAAGTCCTAAGCTAAGAGGAAGTTACAGTCCTACTTTAGATTGAGTATTTGTAGATGACCTCTCCAAATAACATGGGTTTAAGCTGAGATCTGAAAGATGAGAAGGGATAGGTCATTTGAAAGTGGACTGAAGACCTTTATACTCAGAGGCGATAGCTGTGGGTCATGTGAGGTAGGAAAAACTTGGCAGTTTACAGGCTATGAAAGAAAAATATTGCATGGGGAGCACAGAATGTAGAAGGGAAATTTGGAAACCAGCAGAGCCATATCATGCAGCAGTACAATGCCAGTCAACGTAAGGAGTTTATTCTATTTCTGCGGAAGCCATGGTAGGGTTTTAATGAAGGGGGTTATGCAATCTAATTAAATTTTTAAATATTTTTTCCAATTAACAACAACAACAAAAATTTAAATGGCAAAGAAATTCAATATACATTTCTCTAATAGAAGATATGCAGAGACCAATAAACACATGAAAGGGGCTCAATGTCATTAATCACTAGAATAATACAAATCAAAATCACAAAAACAATGAACTATTACTTCAAACCTATTAAGATGGCTATCACACAAAAAAGAAAAGAAAAAGAAAAAGAAAAAAACAAGTGTTGGCAAGGAGGTGGAGATATGGGAGTCTTTGAGCAATCAATGCTGGTAGAAATGTAAAATGGTTCAGCCCCTGTGGAATATGGCAGTTCCTCAGAAAAATCGTAGAATTACCATATTGCTAGATATTTAGGAAGAACTGAGCTCCAAGGAACTAAGACCCAGCCCATAGACCTCCCAAGAACCTTCCTGAAGCACCTATTTTATGGTTGTAAACTACCCCTACATCCTAAGGCACAAAGGTCATAAAAGCTGCTAGCTTAGACCAACCACAAATGCATACTCAGAAAGTACTCCTCTAACCTGCCCATAAACTCAGCTTCATTATATCATCATTATAAAATTATATGTATGCCTGGAAGTTCATGAATCTAATTATAACAGACTGAATTCTGGATAAGTACATGCGCAGTAAGCAGAGGGTTAAATAATGATGTCACTTGCCAGTCATCTAGCACCAGCCCTGTAACCTCCCACCACAGCCCCAATATAAACAGACCTTCTCACTTGTGTGCTGTTACAGCTCTCTTCTCTGAAACTGCCCTCTCCCTAGCAGTGTACTCTATCTTTTTGTTTTTTTACCTCCCAAATTCTACAGGGCTGCCACCTTCTTTGGCATGGCCAGTCTCCTTCTAAAAATGTGCTTTCAATAAATCCTACTTTTCTAAATCTTGTTGATCTGTAATTGTTTACTGAGTCAGTGGGGAAGAACTGAGAGCCCCCCAGTTTTACCAGGGGCAATGCAGGATTCCACATCACTCACATGTGGTAACAATATGATGCAGCAATTTTATTTCTATGGATATGCTAAAAAGAATTGAAAGCAGGGACTCAAACAGATGTTTGTATACCAATGTTCACAGTACATTATTCATAGTAGTCAAAAGATAAAAACAACCCAAATATCCACCAGTATATGACTGGAGAAATAAAATGTGTTATATACATACAATGGAATATTTGTCACTTTTTAAAAGGATGGAAATTCTGAAACATGCTGCAATATGAATGAATCTTAAAGCCATTATGTTAAGTGAATTAAGCCAGACACAAAAGAATAAATATTATATAATTCTACTTATATTAGAGATAGAAAATGGAATGATGGCTGCTAGAAGCCCAGGGAAGGAGAAACTGGGAGTTATTGTTTAATGATTATAGAGTTTCAGTTTGGAAAGAAGAGAAAATTCTAGATGTGGATATTGTGATGGTTGGACAACAATATTACTGTATACTTAAAGTGGTTAAAATGTATTTTACCACAATAAAAAGAGAGAGAGAGAGAGAGAAATTACTCCCAGAGCAAGCTCCAAAATTTTTCTGAGGTCAAGAATATTAATTATATCATTCAAATTGTATGTACCTTTATAGAATCTTTTTTAAATTTTCTGTTCTATCAGTTGCTATGTTAAGTACTATCTGCCAGTTTATTTAATATCTCTTTGTAGCATGTTAAAGATCTAGTCATATATATGCATATACGTATTAAATTTTGAATATTTCTAAAACATTCTTGCTTAATCAAGAGCTTTTATTTCATAACCTCTTTAGGAACTTAAATTATGCTTATTTTAACTATTTACTTTTTTGTTAATTTTCTACCTTCTTTTTGAAATGTTCATTTACAAATTTATTTTGAATGAGAACTGGGTTTTTTTTTTTTATTTCAAAATTCAGTTTCCTTTCTTTTTGCCTCACCCCAAATCCAGATATTTTGTAGTTGCTTCAGTCAAAGATTTTCGGGATCTTGATTCTAAATAACATTTTATTTTGCTAATTTTGGTCTTTCTGGCATATAGAAAACCTCCAGACAGTCCCACAGTCAGGCTCTCTGCAGCACCTTTCTGCTTTCAAATTTTTCTCCAAGCAAGGAGCTCTTCAAAGACCACAGCTCTGGGCAGTTATCTTAGCTCTTTTTAAGCTCCACTACTTGAGAAGGCTCACCCTAGACTTGTTTTTAAATTTATCTTCATATTAGATCCCTAACCCAGGTGGGCCCTCAATTGGGCAATGTGAGTCGCTGGTTCCTTCAAAAGTGAACTTCCAGAAAGCCATTGGCCATTTCTGTCTCTGGATTCCAGAATCTCTTCTCACCTATTTGTTTTTATTTATTTTCTGGTACATGAAAACACTTACATATGTTTTTTTGTTGTTGTCCTTGTTTTTCAAAAATATCAGGCAATTATATTTAAACAAACAAACAAACAAAAACCTGTAAGTTTATTACATAGTAAACCGTGTTAATAGCACTTATCTCCAGGTATGTGACTAATCTCTCTCCATTTCCAGATCCTTCTGGGAAAGGAAATAGAAAGATTAAAGGGCTATGTAGTTATTGACTTGCATCATCCAGTATGATAGGCATTATCAATTACAAGATTTTAAAAACTTTCTCCTTGGCCTTGGGTCATACCACCCTAAAAGAACCGATCTCCTCTGATCTCGGAAGCTAAGCAAGATTGGGCCTGGTTAGTACTTGAATGGGAAACTCCCTGGGAACTTTCTCTTCAGGATGTTCACACTTCAACATCAGAGAGTTACCAGGACAAAAGGGGTCCACCTGCCTTCGAGGGAGTGAAAAGAAAGATATATGCAGGTTTGCAGCAAAGAAAGTAAGGATTTATTTTAGGGAGTTATAAGTCCCAGAGATACAAGGGAGCTAATGCTCTTAACAAACTGTGCTCCCACCTCCCGCCAAACACCATTCCCATGTTTTCTGAGTATAGATTATATAAGGAAAAACAGATTATCATGAAAACCAAAGGAGTGGGGGCGTGGGTACTACTGATTGGATGACTGGATGGGGTTGGGGTAATTGGTTATTGTGTTTGGTTCTGGTAGCAGCCATGGTGCCATCCTGTCTGGTCCCATGGCTGGTGAGGTTGTTCTTTCTCCATGGGCCTGGGATTGAAACACATCTAAGGCTAAGATGTTGTTCTTAGTCTAAGGAAACTAATTGTTTCCATGACTATAGACCTAAGGCCCGATAAATCTTATGTCTGAAAACTTATTGACTAAAGGAGCGAGCATATGGGGAGGGAGGGTGGAAAAAGCAAGTAAGTTACCATGCCATTACCTGGACAAAATCAGCTTTAATCAGAAAAATGCTAAATTAAAGAAATGAAGTTTCTGTGCGGTTATAAGAGCAATAGTAACAACTTCTCCAGCTGTTTCAGCAGTTTGTTCAAAATAAATCAAGGACTTTTTAACTCTCTGCCTCTTGTTGCTTTCTTCCTCTCATTTTTGGTTTAGCTCATTCTCATATTTTTTGGTTTATTTTCTTGCTTTGTTTTAGTTTTTATGTCAGAAATATTGGGAAAAATATAAATGAGTTTAGGCATGAGGTAGCCAGAGAAATTAATTAAAGAAAGACCAGCAAACAATAAGAAGTAGTGAAAACAATGCAAAACAAGATTTTTATTTTCTAGATCCAGATTCCCATGTTGGAGTACAGACTGAAGAGAAATAGATCAGAGAAAAGAAAAGTCCTCACTATTCTAAGAGAAACCCAAATGGTGAGAGCCTCACGTCAGAACCAGAGTTAGTTTTATATAAAACATTCTGGCAGTTTGTATCCAGCCTGGGAGAACATTAAGGCAGATAAATTGTTAAAGCCAAGAAGTACGTACAATGTAGAAACACTAGGATTAGGTGGTGGATTGAATATTGTAAGACAAGAAATCAGCAAGAGACCAAAGGACCACTACACATGTGGCAATATCTTAGAAGGGAATGAAATTGGTAGTGATTGCTACAGGAAGATATTTTTAATTTAAGAGCATATGATATATACGTAAAAATTTCTCTCTGAATCAGACTTGAATGAGACCTTGCTTAAGTGCAGTAGGGTAGGAATTCTATGATATATCAGGAAAAGTGTGTTCCTATTTATTATTGAAAGTAGGTTTTAAAAGTGAAAATAAGAGGGTCAGAGGACCGAAGCTCAAAAAAAAGCTCTACCAATTAAAAACTCCACATCTCACTTACATTTTGTCTTGTTCTAAAAAAAAAGAGAGAAAATTACATATTTTAGTGTTCTAACAATGTTTCTGTGAAATTGAATGAACTAAAGAACTTCATTTATAAAACTCTATCAACTCAGTACTCTGTGATCTTAGTTATCACTGGCATTGTTATTATTGTGCTCTCCCGCATGCCATTCCTACCTTTCTTTTTCTTTTCATGATAAGCACTGCCTATGTGATATGTGGGGAAAAAAAAGAAAAAAGCAAAAGAAGAATATATGGGAAAAAGTTTATGGATATATGTATATTTCTTTATGAATGATAAATTTAGTATAATAAAGAATAGTTTGCTTAAGCAGGGAGTAAAAAGTCAGTGTTTTTTTTTGTTTGTTTTGTTTTTTTTACCTACAAAATATTTGGGAAATAATATATTACCCTAATCAGGTAATAAAAATGTTTAAAAATTAACAAAGGATTAACTTGAAATAATTCTTGACCACCAAAAATGTCTAACAGAAGGTTGATTGATATACTTTATTTTGCTATCTCTATTTATCTCATTTTTTATTTGTAACTGTAAAATATTTTTAAGTACAGTTCATACATCAACTATATCACTTTCTAACCTGTTGTTTCCATAAAAAAAAAAAGATTGAAATTCATCCTGAGATAAGCAGCGAAAACTGGAAATGCCCAGTTTCTAGTTGTTTTTTTTTTTTCCAAGACAGAGCTGGCAAGTAAATTTGGAATGACTTCAGAATCTTTGATAAATTTAAAACAGTCAGTTCTCTATGGTTTATCTGTCAGTTTTTTGCTTTAATAATATCATGTAAAAGTCACACGAAAACTCAGTAGCTGACAATAAACAACGAGCATTTATTTATTCTTATTTCTACATGTCTGTAGTTCAATAGTAATTTAACTCATGTAGACAAGGTAGGTTCGCTAGCTCTGGTTCAGCCGCTGAAGATCAGCCACTGGAAAGAGGCAGTGGCTCTTCTTCTCATGATAAGTCACTGGACACACACACAAAAAAACAAGTTATATTAGACAAACAAGTTTGAGACCAATGTCAATAATTCCATTGCCAAAGCAAGTCACTTGGCAAAACTCAGCATCCATGGATCTGTGAAGAACATTCTATAGAAGGAGGAGAGTAGACTGAATATTTGCTAAACATAATCCACACTATATGTCTTGGTTGCAAAAAATATTGCTTTTAAGGTGTGAAAATGATAGCACTTGTAACTTTTTATCAGTCTGTAAATCATAAAATGGAATCTTGGTGTAACATAAACATAGTAACAATGTAAGGTCTATTTTGAAAACTAAAGAAAGCTGTCCCTAACCCATAGATAACAAAATGATCTTGCTATTAAAAGATGTTTCAGGAGACGATGGTATTGTTTTATATTCCATCAAGACTGTATATCAAGAAAATACCTGGATAGTTCTAATAGTTTTTGTGTATATCATTCTCTAAAGCATGTGAAATTAATGTTATATTAATATAGAATAAATGAAAAAAATTTCATTGCATGGTCCACAGTTAGCCTGTAGGGCTGATTGTCACAGGAGGTCACCGAATCAAACACTATGGCTAGAATTTTGAAAGCTGTTAGAAAATTTTATGATGACTAATAGTATTCATTATTATTCATGCCAAGCCCCAGGTAATGAACTCCCCTATTTGAGGCTATGGCTGATCACCTCAGGGGTCAATGAAATGGTCCCATTTGTGTAGCTAAACACAATGAATAGACTATTGATTTTAAAACATCCATAAGCTTAAAACACAGAAAAAAACATAATATGCCTCAACATTTTAATGTGGCAGAAACAAACCTATATCTCACTATCCAAACTGATCTTGGTTATTATATATTTATCACAGTTGGATTTGATCATGCTGAAATGAAGCAAAAGTGAAATTGAAGGTATATAAACAGCTACTTCATTTTTAATGCAGAATTCCAAGCAAAATCTTAAATTCTCAAAGAAAAAGAAACATTTTTTTAAGTACTCTTATTTTAAGAGAGGGTTTTTACCCTAGAAGGCACACAATGAGAAAAATTAAAGAGGCTACTATTTAATTTTCTCACATTTTGACTTGTTTCTCAATAAATTCTCCATGCCCCAAGAAAGTGCAAAAAAAATGTAAATGCTAATGTGAGTCTTCAGATTAAGAATAAAACATCATTTCTCCATCTTCATTGTGCAATGAAAAGATAGAAATGATTTAAGCAAGATAGAGATGTTTTCAGTTTTTTCTTAATTATTTTTATTTTTTTATTTTTAAAGATTGTATATTACCAGAACAACAGATATACTTACGAAATATACATGTTATGGAAAATTGTTATATTTGAATTATGTAAGCACGTATTATGTATCTTAATCAAAGGCACAACATCTTTAAATCAATTTTATTTTAGTACAAATATTTTCACAGGTGAAGCAACAACAATTCCATCTTTTCTGTGTTTGCATGCATACATATAAATATATATAATTTTTTAAGTACTTTGAATTATTTTGTATTATCAATAATTTTACAAAGAGAGAAAAGATATATGAATAGTTGGGAGGATAAGGGTTTGTGGTTAGTTAAGAATGAACCAGATGAACAAGAAAAATTGGTGAGATCTCAAGTTTTAGATGAAATACAAAATATAAAATGGAGATAAAGTCAGGTTGCAAAAACCAAAGCTGATACATAGCTGGAAATCTATAAAGATTCACAAGTTTATCCTTAGAAAAATATAAATAATTATAGGTATGTGATTATTTGCTGTTATCGTTCAGATGTAGTGCAAGGCATTTACATTTTAAAATCTTGTTTGAAATTTATTTCTACTTACATATTCCAAGTTGTTAAGTTATTTTTATTTGATAATTTAAAACCTATTAGGAATATTAGTTAAATGTATTATATTAGTTTCATAAAAGTGGAAAGAAACATAGCACTCATAATTCAAATTTCTGCTGGAATACAGTTAATGCTTGCCATCTCAACCAATCTAATTGATTATCCAACTGATGACAAAAGTCCATGGATTAAAGGAGCTTGCAATTTTCCTGAGACATAGCTTAATAAATGGGGTGTAGTGCCACTGTAATGCGAGTTACCAAGGTAGATACAGGTAGCTGGTGCCTGTATGTCTGGGTTGCCATGGCCAGAAGTGCCAAAGAAGTTTAAAGTTTGAGTCATAGCAGTCCTTTGCTGCAGAAGAGCCGCTTGACTATAGCTGGAATATGGAAAAAGTACCTTCTCTTCTCTTCTCTTCACACCCTCAATCTATAGCCTATTTTTCCTTGTCTCCCAAACTAGAGATCAGCTGAGAAAAAAATCCAAAAAGAAGACTTTGTAAAGACCCACCCAGCCTCAGCATTACAAGGAGTATAGAAGGTGGATTTGGATATAACAAGTAAATAATAGCCCCAAAGCTTTATTTGTTTCTGTGAAGAAGAAAAGTCCATTACTAATATTATAGATGTAGGAAGTAAACACATGTGAAAAAGTGATGATATTAAAAAAGTGTGGATTTAATAATGTGTACAGAGATATAACACATAAAGTTTTAATTTTTTAATTAGTATAAATAAAATTAACGATTCCATCATATTTCAGATCACTTTGAGCTTGTTGAAGAACCATACTTTGGAGCATTGAGACAACATAGAAATCAACTATTATTCCTTTGAATGATCAATATTGACTCTATTTTACATTTTTTAAACTACCATTATCTTATATAATAAACTGAAATACACTGATCTTTTGGAGTTAATTTCTATTTTTTTCATAATAGAAAACCTCACATCACTGTTTTAGCAGATTAAAGTAACTTGTGATATATAATAGATGTACTATTTTTTTACTTTTTTCTTCCATTATATTTTCTAATTGGCTATTGCTGTTACAAGGGAAAATTATTGGGTTAGAAATATTCATATTATATCTAGCCACTTAATTAAACTCATATTAACTTTATTTTCTAAGAATTTCAAATAGAAAATCATATTGTCTATAATTGAAATTCTGTCTTTCTTAACAAAATTATACCACTGCTTCTGCTTCATTTGTACATTGCTGGGTTTTTTTTTTTTAAGATAAAAATGACTCTTGGACTTAACTTTGGCCATTTCTACTTTTATTGTTCTTAAAGTTTTTAGATTACTTGTCAGGCTCTGATTTGCCCAAATGCACAAAAGTCATATTTTGACATTTGAATCACATTTTTTTATCAACCTTATTGTTTCAGAACTTTATAACTAAAATATTTTTTAAATAAATATTTTGAAACACACTCACTAAGTACGATTAAGCTATGAGTAGCTAAAGGGTGCCTAATATTTCTCTAGATATTACAAGAAAAAAATAAATCTACTAATACCAAAAAATTTGTTGCTTTCGAATAGCTTCCATTCTAGTTGGTTAGGCAATAGAGTTGTTAGAAAGAAGTCTGTAATAAAAATACTTAGCAATTATAATAGTTCATGATATGCTGGTCATTGAGTTTTGCATAGATTATTACTAAATCTTCACAAATATCCTTTGATGTAAAGTTTAGAATTATATAGATGATGAATCTGAGGCCCTAAAGAGGTTGAAGTACTTGCCTAAGTCACACAACTAACGCTTAGGTCAGCTTGTTTACTAGTGTGAACTGTCAGACCTCAAATCTTCTTAATATTCTTCTAAATCTTCTACATATTCCTCTGAGAACTTAGAAAGGAGTGTCAATTAGATAATAATGAATCATGACAGTTTTATGGAATTTTTAAGAGTGATGTGGTATTTTGAGAGTGGAGAACCTTCCAGACAGAATCCCTCTAATAGAAGACTGCCATGAAGAGGTCAGTGTTTCGGGAGAAACAGTGATTAGACCAGTCTGACTGAAACAGAGAGTGAACAAAAGAGAATCATGAACTTGGACAAAGGTTCAGGAAAATCATGAATTCTAACCCAGACGTTTTTATTTTTCACCTTGAAAGTAATAAGAACACTTTAGAGCAAATGGAACACAATGGAACAGAACCACATATAGCAGTCATAGATTTCTTTCAGCAGTGATGTTAAAAAATAGAGAATTAAGATACTTTAAGGAATTATCAAAAAAAAGGAAGAGAGTGAGAGAGACAGAGAGAGAGAGAGAGAGAGAGAGAGAGAGAGAGAGAGAGAGAGAGA